>JAOVVA010000012.1:12451322-12463078 GCA_028565275.1 Leiocassis micropogon
CAACAGTGCCCGTTACAGTGAGATGCTGAAGCCAAAACGTCCTCCCTATACTCCTGATCTCGTTCCATTAGACTTTGACTTGTTTGGTCCCCTGAAAGCAGCCCCATGATGATCACTTCTGATGAAATGAAGACAGCAGTGCATTCGTGGGTCGCAGCTCAGCCCAAAGCATCATTTAATGAGGGAAAGAAATCTTTTATTTCTTATAAGCATTTCTGTGTAGGAATGTCAATTAGGGTGCAATGCAGGGCTGCAGCACTGATCATCGTTTTTGTGGAAGCTGTTGGCAGACGGCAGCCTAGGGCTATCCGAGAACACCGTACACTGAGTCAGATTTTCAGAACAGCAAGATTGCTGCAAGCTACTTCATTTACAATCATCATGAGACCGGTTTAGTGAAATCTGTCAGAATTTACTTTACTCCTTTCTAAAATTAGTAGGTTATACCCAATTGGTTTACTTTTACTTCTTGGTCTGGTCATTCTCCTCTGACTTCACTGATCAGCCAGGAGTTTTCTTTATTCTGTTCGGTATAAAGATAAACTGAAACTCTTAACCGAAGCAGTTTTTCCCCTTTTTGTGCTGCTGCCACATGATTAACTGAATAATTACAATAATGTATGTTCATAATAAAGTGGCCTGTTTTTGAAAGGTTGAAGTTGCCGTGCTGTGCCATTAAACACTGCATTACTCATAGAAATTGTAGGTTTTTTTTAAATCAACATTGCCAGATCATACTGCACATGTATGGGATATTTCAACTGACCAGGAAAGAATATTTCTTGTATGTATTTTAATTATTGCTTTAGATATTACTGCTTTTGAAATGTCGTCAAATCATTATCTGCTTGAACTGTCAAGACAATCCGAACATTGTAATTTCTGCTATGCTGTAACTGTGGGTAAATCTTGTATATTGATTCAATTAGAGTAGATTTATTTTTCTGCAGTGGCATAGTGGTTAGTGCTTGCACCTTCAGGGTCCGGGTTCGATTCCCGCCTCTGGGTCTGTGTGTCCGGAGTTCGCATGTCCTCCCTGTGCTTGGTGGGTTTCCTCCGGGTACGCCGGTTTACCTCGCACAGTCCAAAGACATGCAGATTAGGCCAAAGGGTGTTTGTGTCTGTATGTGATGGATAGGCACCCGTCCGTCCAGGGTGTGAGTGAGCATTTGTCATTGTTTATGTTCCTAGCTAATATGTTGTGTAGGCCCCATATGGTTTTGATATTTATCTTGCATTTGAACCCTATTTTTGTCAGACAATATGGGCCACTAGTAAGGCCTAGGTAGGCTACAAGTGAGCCACCCTCCCATCACCCCATAACATAGACACCTTATGTTATTATAATGGCTTGGCTAGTTGTGGGGTCCTTATAAGCAAGATAAACAAGAACTCGCTTATAGCTTATCCTGTTTCACACATTTTTTTTTTTTACTTTTCATACGGAAATGTAAGCACATTTCCTGGAATGTCCATTGGGGTGGCCTGAAAAATCTAAGAACTTCAAGGAAACAGTGCCTTAGAGAAATATGCAATTGCCATCTTTAACCAGAAGATGGCAGCAGTGTATAATAAACAGTGTGAACAAACCAGCTGTTTGTGTGAAATGAGGGCAGCCACTGAATCAGATCTAGTCTGTTTACACACAAACCAAAAGGACTCCAGAATGCAAAGTAAAAAGTTATTTATAAAATGCAAATTACAAATGAATATTATTGATCAGTCAAATTTTTTTTTTTGTCTTTTTTCCCACAACTAACACAAGATTTAGAAATTATATTAGAGATGGTGAAAATGAGAGCAGACATTTTAGGTTGTTAATAAATGATCTTCGATTTATTCTTATAATTTACATGATGTCATGCGTCTGTTTCATGACAGTATTTCAGTACTAAACATTTAAGGATATGAGTGGGCTTAGTGGTTGGCACTGTCACCTTGCACCTCCAGGGTCCGGGTTCGTGCAACGGTGTGCATAGTGTTTGCATAGTGTTTAGCTTTTCCCAAATTGAGTGCAAGTCTGTACCCTGCAATGGATTGGCACCCCATCCAGGGTGTACCCCGCCTCATAGGCTCCAGCCCCGAGGCAACCCTGTACATTTGGTATAGACGATGAGTTGATCAGTGTAACAGAATACTGCTTGAGGAAAGAACCTGTGGGTTGATCTACCTTGTCTAGACATTACACTAGCTAGCTGTGTTTTTAAAAAAAAATTTAGTTGGTCTTTTTGGTCAGTATAATTCCAACACCCAGTTCCTGACGTAAGCACTTTGTTGTTTATAGCCCAACAAAAAGTTTGTGCCCCTGTGGAACCATTTTCTTTTTATTGCTGAAAGCTGGTTCATTTTCTGCTGAAATGCAAAAAAAAAAAAAAAGGTTTTGTAACCAGGAACTGGCCCTGAAACTGCCTTGGAGGCAAAATGGGAATGAGATGTTCTGATTATATTAAACTATTTAGCCCAGATGATACAGCATATACAATGTTCAGTTGCTTTGCTCTGAAAAGTCTGGCTCCCCTTCATGAAATTACATTCTGTTAAACAAACACCACCATCAGACCCATATGTGATTTCTTCTCTATTGCTGTTATACTACTATACTGTGCACTATCGTTCAGGGATAGAGTAGATTTTGGACCGTGGCTGTGAACTACAAGAGCATTATGGAAGCCAGGCACTTTTGTAGGGTGAGGAGGTCCAAGGTGCAGCTGATATTCCAGTTCATCCAAAATGTGTTCAGTAAGGTTAAGGTCAAGTCTCTGTACACTCTGTACTCTGTGTGTTACAAATTATTTGGCAGTACAGGAAAAAAAAGGTCTTAGAACTGGCATCAGCAACTAGATGTCAGTTGTAAAATGTTTTCTTGCCTGTCGTCCAAATAGCGACCTCTTGCGGAGATTCTTTTAGAGTCAGAGTGTCAGAGTGATGGATTACGTGTAAGTAGGCAGCCAGGTCTATACAGTCACAACACATCTTCCAAGCATTTCTCAAACCATCTTTATTCCCAGAGCCAGTTTATTATAAATACAAACATTACCATTGTCATCGTTCTTATTCATTATCAGTTCTTTCGCTGTTATCGTTTACATTCACCATCAGTCATCAGATACAGGATTGTGATCTTTAGTGCAACTTTTCTTCCAGGGTGCCCAAATTGCAACATTTCTTAAAACTGCAAAATTTAACTTTTGGAATTCCAGGCTTCACTGTCTCACAGTGGCCTTGTGCAACACATTACAATCCTCAATCGTTTACATTTAGACTCAACATTTTTCTCACTTGTGTTCACAGTACGACAGGAGAATGTACAGTGAAGCCTCAGGTCTATGGGTTTGTGAGCTAAGGAACACTTTAGGAAATAAATACCAAGGATCACACAAAACAGTCATTTAAGTTAATGTTGCACTGTTTATCTTAGTGCTCCCTTTAACTATATCAACATTTCAACAGTTAGCTCATTCACCTTGTAATCCAGCCTCATTGTACATCCTGTGATCTACATGATATCAAATAAAAATTCTTTCCCAAACAATGAGATGTAGAATGAACAGAATGCATTATCTGGACCGTTCTTTAACACAGCTCTCCTGAATTTGGTTTAGACAGTTGGAGAGGGAGGTAAGCGTTGTATTATATAAAGAACTAGGGATTGGTGGGGTAGAGGTGTGCGTGGGAATGTCATGAATCCCAGCCCAACTGAATATTGACTAATCCTGCCTGTCCTACAGAAAGTCTGACTAATCTCACTAATCTTACTTTATGGTTGCCCAAAACCTGTTTGCTCCAGCAGAAAGTCTGACCAATTCTGCTTACTCTTGCAGTACAACTAAAACTGCAGAAAGTTTGACCAGTCCCACCCACTCCTGCAAAAAGGCTTGACTAATCCTGTCTGCCTGCCTGCATAAGGTTTGATCGGTCCCCCCTCCTCCTAAAGAAAGTTTGACTAATCCTGTTTGCTCCTACCTTAAATTTGACCGGTCCCACCTGCTCCTACAGAAAGTTTGTCCAATACCGCTTGCTCCTACAGAAAGGCTAACTAAGCACAACTCCTACCTTAGGGTTAGCCAGTCCCAAACTATTCCACAGTAAGTCCCACTTACCTCTACGGAATTTTCACCAGTCCCACCCACTCCTGCATAAGGTTTGACTAATCCTACCTGCTCTTGCAGAAAGTATGACCAATTCTGCTTCCCGTCGCAGTACAACTAATTGCTCCTGCAGAAAGTTTGACCAGTTCCACCAACTCCTGCAAAAGGTTTGATTAATCCTGCCAACTCTTGCAGAACGTTTGATCAGTCCCCCCTCCTCACAGAAAGTCTGCCTAATCCTGCCTGCTCCCACTTTAGGGTTGACTAGTCCCACCTGCTCCTACCAAAAGTCTGACCAATTTTGCTTATTCTTACAGTATAATCAATTGCCCATCCAGAAAGTTTGACCAGTCTGCCCCTGCTCTTGAAGAAAGTATAACCAGTTGCCCACTTCCGAAAAAGGTTTAATTAATCCTGCCTGCTCCTGCAGAAAGTTTGATCAGTCCTACCAACTCCTGCAAAAGGTTTGACTAATCCTGCCTGCTCCTACAGAAATTTGACCAAGTCCTCTTACTCTTGCAGTATAACTAATTGCTCCTGCAGAAAGTTTGACTAGTCCCGCCTGCTCCTGCAGAAAGTTTGACCAACCTACCCATTCCTGAAAAAAGTTTGACTAATCCTGCCTGTTATTGCAGAACGTCTGATCAGTCCCCACTCCTCCTACAGAAAGTCTGACCAACACTGCTTGCTCCTACAAAAATTTGTAGGAGAATCTGTCTGCTCCTACCAAAGATTTGACCAGTCTGTCTGCTCCTACAGAAAGCTTGACTAGTCTCTCTTGGTCTGTAAGTATGATTAATCCCACATGCTCTTGAAGAAAGTTTGACCGGTCCCACCTGCTCCTACAGAAAGTTTGACGAGTTTAATCTGTTGCCCCAGAAAGTTTGACCATTCCTTCCTACGCTTGCACATAGTTGCCTAATCCGGCCTGCTCATAGTTAAGTTTGACCAGTCCCACCTGCTTCTATCTTACATCTGACCAGTCCTGCTTGCCCCTACAAAAAGGATGACTAATCCCAACTGCTCTTACCTTAAAGTTAACCTATTCTGCAAATTGTCTAATCCCACTTCCTTCTGCATAACATTTTACCAATCTCAAGTACTCCCACAAAAATTTAGACCAATCCTGCCTGGTCATGCAGTAAATCTGACCAATTACATCTACCACTGCAGAACTATTGTCCAAACCTGCTGTTGACTGTTTGACTAGTTCTACTCAATCCCACTTTTCAGCAGAAAATTCCCACTCTTACAGAAGTTTTGACCAACCATGGCTGCTCCTGAAAAATGTCTGACCAACCCTTGATCTTCCTGCAGAAATTTTGACCAATCCATTCTACATCACAATAATATTTTTAACCTAGTTGTTTTAACCAAATTAACATATTTGTTTGGCCATCATGACCCTGACCAGGAAAAACAATTACTGAAAGAGGGTTGAATGAATGCGGTAAATGGGATAACAATACAGCTCCATGTTAAAGAAAGTGGACTTTATTTGTCCTACGAACTTCATTTCAGACTGCTTGCAACATCTTTGTTGGGCCTCATGGTAAACCAGTCCCGATACACACCTCTATTCTGGAGCATTTATTCAGGATGAGTTGCCTTCTGATTCTAACTGGCTCATTCTTTTGGAATGGTGAGAAGTAACACTGGAAAAAATGCACAAAAGACTCTAACATATTTAACCACCTTATCGACAGTAAGAGATTTGGTTAGGCTTCTGAGAATAGAACTTTATTATCATTGACGATGAAATGGGGAAATTTATCATCATATGCAAATCTGTAAAAATATCTGCAGAAAATATACAACTTTTATACTGTAAAATAATGCATTTTGACCTCTTCACTGTAACTCTGTAAAGTGACATGTCTCTTTGTACGTCCAGATGAGTGGATCTGCAACCCGGGATGACATTTGGCTTTGTCTCAAACCACATACCACCATACTTAATAGTGGGTAAAAATAGTAGACCGCCTGTGTTGTCATTCTGTTTTGACACACTATGTAGTACAGTACTATGAGGAGCATGAGAGTTTAATACATGATCATACCCTGCAAAAAATGTTCAAATAAAATTCCTAAGGTAATTCTATAGAATTTGAAAGAAAAATGGAAAACCCTACAAAACGTTATAACCCAAGTATTTAGTTCAATGATGGGTCAAGGTAAAAGTTTTATGCCAGAAGCCCTTCCTGATTCAACCCTCTCTATATATCCGGGATTGGGACCAGCACTAAGACTGCACCAGCTTGTGCAAACCCCACTGGCTAAGGTTGGCATCCGAACCTAGAATGGATTCAGGACCATGATGGGGAAAGCACCAAATGCTAACCACTAGTCCACCAGGAAACCTGTCCTAATCCTCAACTTTAAATAAGGATGGACTTTTGCTGGTTATAAAGTACTTTGTCTCCACAATCTCCAATGTATTAATTTAAAAAATGCGCAATCAGGATGAGTTTCTTCTGAAACATTTTCAACAAAAATTTCATGATGATGATGACAAGCAAAATGTGAACAAGACAGTTTAAAAGGAATAGAATGGGTGTGCAATGCAAAAAAATCTTAGCATCCTAGCAAGTGAAACATTCTTGAATCTAACCAAAGCGATCTATAATTTTTTAAAATAAGATTACGACAAACCAATTTTTGTCTAGTGAGATGTTACTAAAATTGCTAGCAATCAATTTCCATTCCTCTTACTCTTCGTCTATATTGCTTTAGTCTGTATACAGGGTCGCCTATCCCACAAGACTTGGGGCATGAGGCAGGGTACAACCTGGACACTACGGGCAATTAGAGAACGTCAATTAGCCTAATCTGCATGTCTTTGGACTGCGAGAGGAAACCGGAGTATGTGGAGGAAACCCACCAAGCACAGGGAGAACACGGAAACTCTATGTACACAGACCCTGAGGCAGAATCGAACCTGGAACCTGGAGGTGCAAAGCGACTGTGATAACCACTATGCCACCATGCCACTATTTCCTTTTATATTGGCAGATAATTGCTAGCTTTTAGGAATTTATTTCTTGAAAAAAGCTAAATTATGTGCCTGAACAGAGCAAGACATTTTTCACTTGTAATTTCAGTAACATGTTACTAGAAATAAGCTTAATTATCTTTGGTAATTAAGCTTTGGCATTGACTTTGTCGGCTTATTTTCCTTTTTGGGTAACAAACAGTCGTGCAAGCATTTCACTGCACATCATACTGTGTATGGTTGTGTATGTGACGAATAAAAATTTTCTGAAATTTGGTTTGTTGTAAACTCGTACTAAGAAATTATAGATAGATTTGGCTAGATTCAAGAATATTTTACTTGCTATTATGTAATTTTTTTGCAGTGTGAAAGGACTAACTTGACCAAGAAATGGCCTGCCATTTAATCTAACCTATGATATTTTATAGTAGTGTAAAAATGTTAAAAAATCAAAGAAAAAAAGAAAAAAAAAATCAAACCATTTGGATGGAATTTTGCTTAAAATTAAAAATTCTATAAACAAAGTAACAGCTCAACAGAACTTTTATGTCTTTTCAGGAATTTCTTCTGCTTTTAAGTTCTCTAGAATTCTCTAGAGCTCTATAGATTTCTACAGAACTGAGTAAAAATTCAATATGAGGGTGAGTCAAAAATTACCTGCACTCTGGCTGTAGAATTAATTTTAATTAACTTTTACTAAAGACAAATACATAATTTTTGACATGCTTTTAAATACACTTTTGTCCATCTATCAACAAGCATTCGTAAATATTAAAGTAAAAATGTTTTGGGTAAAGGTGTGGAGCGAGATCAGGTCGAAGGTTTTGAAAAAGTCGACAGTGTGAGACGAACAGGTGCCCGGTTCCTTCCTTGAACTGCTCCATTCATTTTTATACACACTTCTTTGCGATAAACACTTTCTCCATACTGCGCATGCATTCTTTGATACTTTGCTCTTCTTTCCACCTCACAAGTGGGGCGTCCATCTTTGTAAAGACGGTGAAAGTTTTAATCTAAACGGAGTGCGGATCATTTTTGACTCAGCCATGTAACGTCCACCTCAAAAGCAGACGTTTTATGGAATTCTATTGGAGGTTTATAGAGGTCTATAGAACGGAGTATAAATTCTACAGAACGTGCGTGCATGTCGCATTGAGTTTCTACGTTCTATAAAGACTCCATAAAGTTCTCTAAAAAAAAAAAAAAAAAAGAGAACATTTTTTTGCAGGGTGATGAATGCTTTCATACAATCATGGCCAACTGTGAACGCTCGTAACCTATTAGCATGATGTGGTTTGCACAATGCTAGCAGGTGGCTACGCGAGCGCACTCACTGTGGATTTCTGAATGCTGAACATCTCTGTAGCACCATTCTCTCTCTCTCTCTCTCTCTCTGTCCCTCACCTCGCATTCTGATTGTCTGTGCATTTCCTCTGAGTCTGTGCTTTGTGTGCACATACCTGCATGTGTTTGTGTTTGTGTAAATGTGTGTGTAGTCATAAATAAGCCGAAACACTGGAGCAAATATATTGCTTACGAAAGGCATCACTTTTTTTTTTTTTACAGAGAAAATCAAGCTTGAGGCATTGTTGCGGTTGATTTTTTTTTTTTCGTTTTTTTTTCGTTTTCTTTTATACAAAATGACCAGTTATCATTATTTCCTAATGAACGGTAGAGGTATGTGATGTGAAAAAAAAGTTTCGCAGTACAATATGTTATCAGAGGATGACGTCAGAGGATGATGTCACGTAGGAAAGAAAAAAAGAACACAACAACAACAACAAAATAGACAAACTGAAAGTGTCTCCTTGACATATCCTCTATACCTCAGAGGTCACGTTGTGTTAGGAAGCAGTGTGGGTCTTACTGCTCTGTGTGTGTGTGTGTGTGTGTGTGTATGAATCATCCAAATTCTGAGGCTGACTGAAAAGAGGTATAAATAGACAAACTCATAGCACCAACAAGTCTGAGCGGAGGCATCACCTTTTGTCTAACTTGTGAAAATATATAAAACGGATAAGAGTTCCTACGAGGTAAGAGAGACAGTCACAGACGGTCCGGCAGAGGGTAGGATCTGAAGTCGGATGGGTAATGGAGTCGGGAGAGGGGGGGGGAAAGAAAAACACGCCTTCATGAACACTTTTGTCGTAACCCTCATTAGTTTTGGCAACGGAACAGTGGCAAACTTCATTGAAAGCAGATTTTGGCGTCTGGATAGGCTCATGCGTCGTGCTTTGATCTGAAATTACGTTCTTTTGCTTTTACCATTACATCCTTTCTGTGTTCCGAGAACTTATCGTTGCGTGTGTAAACCTGTGAGTGAAGGAAAATCTTTTCTCAAATAATTATCGGGATTTGAGTTCATGTAGATAGTGTGAAAACTTTGCACAAGATGAGCAGAGGTTCATCTTGCGTGTAGCTTTAAATTTTTTTTTTTTTATACATATCTTTCCCCAAATGGGATACAGATCTGATTTCTACTAGGTGTGGAATGTTGCATGATGCAAATGCATAGATCACACAACCGAGTGCGTGATGAGCCAACGCCAGCGACTAGTAGATATACTCATTCACCAAACTGTACAACAAAAATACACCTCGAGTAACTGAGAACAACAATGTACAAGACAGAGAGAGAGAAAGAGAAAGAAATAAAGAAAGAAAAGAAAAAAAAAAATCGCTATTCACATGTACCCGCATCGTAAAAGAAATGGTCCGTCTAGAAATGATGGCCGGGAGCTACGTTTTTTTTTTTTGTTTGTTTTTTTTTGTTTTTTTAATCGATCTGTGGAATGCAACGGCACTCAGTAGTGAGAGAACGGAGTTCATTGAACATGTCCGAAGAGGGATGGGTGTGGATAAGCGCCACCGTTGTGTGTTTGTGTCTGTGGGTGCGAGTGGGGCAGGGTCACATGACGATGGGCGGGTTTGGTCAGTCCTCAAACACCTCGAGAAAGAGCGGAGGAAACAGCTCGGTGGGACACTCCACCTTCATGTGCAGGAAGCGGCTGGCGTGGCACGCGCCGATCATGCGCAGGTCTGTCACCTTCATCAGCAGCTTGGGCCAGAAGTGCGCCACCTTGTGCTTGCGATAGTTGACGTAGTGCTCGAAGGCCAGCAGGAACTCCTCCTGGTAGCGCTCGATCCGGTCCACGCTCGTCAGTCCCGGACGATCTGCGAAGGACACAGGATGTTAACGATATTGACAAATATGCAATTCGGCAGAAAAGGGTGTGGAAACTTTTACATCCGGTTGCATGGTCAACTTTAGAATTGTTTGCACCCTTTATTAAACGAGTTTCCACAATGAGTGTCAGGGTAATTAAGTATATATTTCACATATCATCTGTATTTTTTTTGAGTAGTTTTATTATTGGATCCTTTTTTACTTTTACTCCATTACATCCTATAACAGATATCTGTATTTTCTACTTCACTACATTTCTGCATGGGTTTGCGTTACATAACCAGAGTTGTGTGTAGTATTTGAAGCTGTAATATACCTACTGACTGTTTATATATAATTGCATAATTTATCTTCCCTCTGTGAAATGCTCACTCGTGTAGCAGGTGTTTGAAATCAGAAATCTTACCATGACTTTAAGTCTGCTGTGAGCTAATATAAGCTCAATACTTTTGATTCTTGAGTGAATTTCAAGGAGGGTATTTTGGACTTTTACTCAAGTAGAATTGTAAACGGATGACTTTTACTTAAGTAACATTTTTCTGTGACGTAGCTTTCTGTTTTCGTACTGTTACCGCGAAAGTTCATTTTGTTTTTATCAGCGTTTAAATTATACTGCCTTTCCGTCTATACTAAATAACAATATTAACTAGTCTTACGTTCAAATACTACTGAACTTTTTCCTTTCTTTGCTCTTTTTCTCATTTAAGAACACCAAGCGGAATCCATCACCAAACAATTAAAATTCCGACACAGAGGTACATTGTCTACCATTCAGCTTGTTCAGTGTGTAGAGTGCAGGATGTTTAGACACTCTTCCTCTGTCGTTAGTGATAACTTTATTTGTGATAGAGTGCTCACTAACACACACTTGAGGAAGAGAATATCAGCATTAGAGGAGCACATCCAGACTTTAGAGAGGGATAGAGAGCGCGAGAGCAGTGTTATTCCAGTAGCGGAAAGTCTGGGTACCGCAGGCGGAGATAACCAGCCCCCGACTCCGGCATTAGAGCCCTCACAGCAGGGCAAGTGGGTGACGACTCAGCGGCATACTCGTTCAGCCAAAGCTAATGCTAAGGCTAGCCCACCGGAGCACACCGCCTCTGCGCTTCACATGTCCAACAGGTTTGCTCTCCTCAGTGATGAAACCTGAAAGAGCTCTGGTTATAGGAGACTCTATACTGGGGCACGTGAAATTAGGTAGGCCTTTAGGGGCGCCAGCGGCAGTGGTTAGGTGTAACCCGGGAGCCAGAGCACCGGACATAGAAGGTAATCTTAGGGCTCTAGGACAGCATAGGTTCTGTAAGATAGTGGTACATGCTGGAGCTAATGATATACGCCTTCGTCAGTCAAGGGTTAATAAGAGTAACTTTACGGAGGTGTTTAAATTAGCGAAGGCGATGTCCGACAAAGTTGTATGCTCTGGTCCCATCCCAATGCGACGTGGCGACATAGCTTACAGCAGGTTATGGTCGCTGAACCGCTGGATGTC
>JAOVVA010000012.1:12466594-12477303 GCA_028565275.1 Leiocassis micropogon
AAAAAAAAAAAAAAAAAAAAAAAAAAAAAATATATATATATATATATATATATATAAAAAATATATATAAATTTTTTTAATTTTTTTTATTTAAATATCGAAGCATGGGGGTTTCCTAAAAATTTTAACTGAGGAATTTTCCCCAGTTATAATGACTTGCATCTAATTGAGCAAGCATGCAAGTACATGAATCAGTATTTTTATCAGATTATCTGTTATTATTGTGTTATCTTTTAATATTTTCTGGTTTACTTGCTCCAACGTGCTCTGTGATTGACTGAACGACAATCGAACTCACCTCACAGAACATAGGCAGCTTTTTGGCGAAGTCCACCACTCGAGTGATGGCCGGGGTGATGATTTTTGTAAACTGACTGAACGCTTCGATGTCCACCTTACTGCCCTCCGGCGTGCTGACGATCGTCCCCTGACCTATGTCTTCAGCCTGAAATGACAGGAAATGGGAGGAGCACGGTGCTTAGCAACAGCGTGACTGGCAGCCAAGGCACCTTTTCCACTTGGACATCTACCACATCGGACACATTAAGTCCTCACTCCCTTCTAAATAGCATGAGAAAAGGACAAGTAATCACAAAGCACACTGCAAAAAGAAAAAAACAAAAAAAAATCTGAGGTGCCCAAGTTATTCAGAAGAAGAGGAGGAAGAAGAGGAAGAGGAGGAGGAGGAGAAGAAGGAAACTTAAACGATAGGACGACCAGAAGAAATAGGAGCAGAGCTGTTTTTATTTAATTAAAAATTTTTTATAGGTCTCTCAGTTATAGTGGTGTCTTTGACTAGGGTTATTCACTGATATTGTGATGGTTTTGCTTTGTTTCATGGTTAAATTTCCATTATGCCCTTCTGACCAGGAATAACGTGAAAGATGAAGCATGGAAAGGACCAGATTGAGGAAAGAGCAGACAGGGGTGCTGAGTACAGCGCAAAAACCCAGCCTTGCACCTCTTTCTTTTGCGGTTCGGCCCTAAATTTTATTTTTAGTTCCCTGTTCCATAGTTATAATGCGCTCAGTACAGCTATCCCTTAAGCTTTCCTCTCCTGTGTACACCCTCAGTCTGACACAGCGAGCACAGCACTACACAAACATGGCAAACAGATGCTTCAAGCATTTAGCACATCAATCTATTTACAAAAAATAAAAATAAAAATGGAAAAAATAAAATAAAAATACAGAATGGAAGCAGCTGACAATTTTATAGAGTGCCTTTTGGGTAAAAATAAATCAATTAATGTAAATTAAAATAAAAATCACAACATCTCAAATGTATTTGGTCTATTGGTTCTTACCTTGGTTTCCTTCACCCCCACTGCACTCTGGTCAGAAGTATAGAATAAATTACAAGTTATTTCATTAAGTAGCATTGCTTCCTCGACCTGTTGGGCAATCAACAGGGATCGTGAAGTTTCAATGAAGAACCCGAGTCAAGCCAACTAAAAGAAAAACAAGTTGAAACTGAGGACAGATGAGACAGACAGAAGCAAAGTGAGGTCATGGGATTGCGTGGCGTTTCCATGGAGTTTAGGACAACAGGTGCCGCAATACTCAGAAACACGACGGCCAAATAAGGGTGATGACCATGGTGGCTATGATCGAGCCGTTTTCAGATTTACCTTGTTTTCAAGCTGAGCTCTTAACAAAAAAATTTAAATTTCCCTACCATCACTTTGTAACGCTCCTTTATATGTCAAATGATGTCCAAAATATAATTTTAAAGTGTATGGGTTATGTTAGGAGATTTGGCATGGAAACCCACAGCAACGTCCTGAGACAGACATCAATCTGTAGCGGACAGTTAGAATTCAAAGAAAACACGGGGAAAGTAAACTGGTTAGAGATCGGGGAAAAAATTAGAACAAGAGGAAACGGAAAATTAGAGGAAAAAGGCAGAAAAAGAATTGAGCACTTCAGTAGATTGATTTGGTTGAACTGACTGAGTTTGAGATAAAGCAAAAGAGGCAGGTAAAACTGTAAAAAGATGTTCCATTAATGTTAGTGCTGCTGCCTTTGTGGAACAGTCTCCAGTGTTCAGCTAACACTCCCCCACTCTACAAGATACAAAAACATGGACATATTAATACAGGGAAACACAGTGAGGGTGGAAATTGGGAAATGTGTGACAAATGTAAGGGGCGGAATAACTGGTGAAAGGGAACTGGCAGCTGGGCGCTAGTGAGGGAGGAATGTAAAACGAAGGACTGGGAAGCGGCGGGGAAGTGGAGGATTGGAATAAAAAGCGTGGTCGGGCAGGAGGGAAATGGGAAGAGGGGTCTCGCAGGAGGGAATTGGGAAGATGAATCTCGCAGGTGGGAAATGGGAGGAGAAATATTGAAGGTAGGGAATGGAAGAGGAATCTGGCCGGTGAGAATTGGCAAGATGAGTCTCGCAGGTAGGAAATGGGAAGTGTGGTCTTTCAGGTGGGAAATAGGTGGAATAAACTGGAATGCATGGTCTGGTTGATGGGGAAAATGGACGACGAGGCTGGTTGCTGGGAGTGGGTCAGAATAAACAGGAAAACATGGTGCGGCAGGTGCAACTAAGAATTGGGATGTAAGAAATTAAGATCGGTTGGCTCAGGTGGTTGGGATGTGTGAACGTGGACATGGGAGGCAGTGCCTTGAAGTGGCAGGCAACTGGAGAATATGAAAATTTGGGATAGAATGTGGCGACCTTGTGGAGGACCAAACAAAACACCAAACGCGACTGACTATGGCTCTGATTTCGGGGAGGAGAACTCTCACCAGGAATTTGCGCTTCTGTTTCCAGTGGTTGCCCTGGGCGTTGGTGGACATGTGGGCCTCAGTGACGATCCGAATCAGCTCCCATTCCTCCTGCGATGGCTCAGGTCGCTCCCACACCATCTTCTGCATCTCCTCACGCTTCCGGCGCTCACGGTTCTCCTCGATCAGCTTACGTTTGGCCATACGCTTGCTGTCATCCAGGACCACTTTAGGAAGGGCGAGATAGACGAGCGAGATAGACAGGTTTATTCTTGATAATCTCAAAACTTGATGTATGACTACATAACAAATAAGCCTAAAAAAAACGATTGATGTGCAGCATCATAGAAAAGTCACCGGGGGTGGGCGTGATCTGTTAAAGGAAAAAAATCTGGAGAAAGAAAAAAAATCCGGACATGGGGAAAATTAGAGACCATGTGACTCGTACTTCTGGGTCTTTTAATACAGAATGCGCGGAAAGTAAGTCAAGAGGGATACTACAGGAACTAATACTGCTCATAAACAGGACAAGGTACGCTAGGATAAACTTTTTTGTCTGTACAATCTCAAGTTTCCAAATCTGTAAAATATGTAACAAAAAATAATAATAATAATAATAATTATAAATGATATGTCTCTTATGTAGGCCGGTGAAATCAATTATGACATAAGTGCACAGAGAACACTCACAGTCGGTCGCCATTCCAACAGCAATGCATTTCTTGAAGCGGCATTCCTGGCACTGGTTCCGCGTGACTTTGTCGATTACACATTTCCCCTCGTATTTACATGCATAGGTCGGGTTCAGGTTCTTCTGGATCGTACGCCTGAAAAAACCCTGGGGAAAAGACAAACATGTCCACTGGGGATTGCACAAACCTGTGCGCTCTTAGTGCCAGTCCCAAGAGTGTGGGGAGGATTGTGTAAGGAAGGGTTTCTGGTACAAAACTCATTACACACTTTACAGAACTGTTTTTCTATACAATTGGTTCTCATGTAGGGTTTCAATTCATCTATAGAAATTCCATAGAATTTACTTTGTAAGAATTAGAAGTAACGCTTGAGCTTTAAGTCCAGACAGAGAGCGTAAAAGTTTTCTTGCTAACATGACAAACTGTTCGTAGCTGCAATAACATAAGTGAAAAACATGAACTAGCTTGTTTTTTTACAGATATTTTACAATGCCATTTTTTACTAAAAGTGGATAAAAAGTCAATTGTTAATCATGGAATACATGTTCGGTGCTGGTGTCGTATGGGTGGAACGAAACACTTGGATACACAGTCCTGATTCTCACCTTGCAGCCCTCACAGGTGATACACCGGTAATGGTATCCTGTCGCCTTGTCTCCACACACTACACAAAGTTCGTCCTTGTCCAGGTAACTTGGTATGTACCCTGAAGAGGAAACAGAAATAGCAAAGATCTACATTAGGAATAAGGAATTTGTGCACACTGCTAAACATGGCACCTTACTAAATGAAAATATCTTGAATCTAATCAAATTTGTCTAGGTAGATAGTTGGATGGATAGATAACTAGATGCATGGATGGATAGCTAGATGGATGGATGGATGAAAATATATTGCATCTAATCAAATTTATCTAAGTGGATGGATAGCTGGATGGATAGCTAGATGGATGAATGGATGGATGGATAGCTGGATGGATGGATGGATGAAAATATATTGAATCTAATCAAATTTGTCTAGGTAGATGGACGGATGGATGAATAGCTAGATGGATGGATGGATAGCTAGATGGATGGATGGATAGATAGAGTACTTTATTAATCCCAAGAGGAAATTGTATAAAATTGAATAATATAAATTGTCTAGTGTTTCTTAGGTTAAAATGAAAGTGCGGGTGCAAGTCAAACCAGGACTTGTTGAGCTACACATGGCACTCCTGAGCTGCCAGTAATCCATACCCGTTCTGCCCCCTGGACCTGTCTGACCCGCTTCTGGTTAGAGATCTCGTCTCGTTTGACTATTTTTGGGCATAAATTTCCAAAAATAGTTTGTGCTCTATTGGCACAAAATTTTGGTTCTAGAGAATAAATGCTTAAAGTTAACAAAAAGGTTTCTGCCAACAGAGGTATATATTTATGCTTTAAAATGGCAAAAATATGTCTAAAAACGTTGAATAATCGGGTATTTGTATTGTTGTAATCTGCTGTAATCAACCCTTTGACTAGATGAGGTGCCACTGAAAATGTTCTTTAAAATGTATCAAGAACTAATTTAAACAATGAAAGCATGAAAGATGCTTTAAATATATTGTAGAAATGCAGAATAACTGAAGAGCAGACTAAACAAGATTTTTAGGGATTTTTACATGTAACACAGGACAAATTGAGCCGACTTAAAGTCGTGGAAACTTATTAACTCCTATTCAAGTACCACTCACTCAGTCATCATTACTGCTTAATCCTGTATTCAGGGTCCTGGGGAGCCTGGATAGGAGGATCCCAGGAGGCTCGAGGCGGGGTACACCATGGTCAGGGTGCCAATCCATGGCAGGGCACACAGACATACACACACTCACACACTTATTCACGCACTATTGGCAATTTGAGAACACCAATGAGCCTAACCTACATGTCTTTGGACTGTGGGAGGAAACCAGAGAGCCCGGAGGAAACCCACCAAGCACAGGGAGAACATGTAAACTCGATGCACACAGAGACGGGAATCGAGCCTACACCACCATGCCGCCTTCAAGTACCACATAAAGTACAAATCAATAGCGGTCCCAAACAAGCTAAGCTAAATCCTAAGCACTCATGCAGTGGGTGATGTTGAAGCAGAACTTTAGACAGGAGCTCACACCAGGAGCTCCAGAACATGAATCGATAATGTTTATGATCAATAAGAGCGCATAAGGTCATTGCCCCAGCAAGACCAGGCCTTCTGCTGCTCTGCATGTGTCCCAACTGGCATGTTGGGAAATCAATAATACACTAAACAATACAAGCCATTAAAAAAATCCTCAATGAACAGCATGTCAAGAACAAGTATAAACCCATATGCACTGTACAAGGAATCTAATAGTGCTCTTAGTGCCTTATTTATAGAGCTGGAGAAGGAAAATCACTGTTCTGTTTACTGTACAATATCACTCCTACTACCACATAATAATGTTAAATAAATGATTTGTGGAGTAGGAAAACACACACGTACAAATTAGATCAATAGGTGTTTTTATAGATACTCTAAATGACTAAATAAGTTAATTATCTATTACATCACTTTCTTTATTGTTATATTTTATTATGTTATTAGTTGTGGCTATGTTTGTTATTATTGTTATTATTATTACTATTATTATTATTATTATTATTATTATTAACACATCCACAACTAAGAACATAATTAATAATAATAATAATAATAATAATAGTGTTCTTAAATGTTTTAAATTATTTTCTTTTTTATAATATAAAAAAATTATGTTCTCAGTTGTAATGTAATGTTGTTAATAATAGTAACAGCATTACATTACAACTAAGAACATAAATTATAAAATTTAAGAAATGGAAGACATTATTATTATTATTATTATAAATTATGTTCTTAGATGTGGATGTGTTTATTATTATTATTATTATTATTATTAATAACACCGACAACTAAGAACATAATTTATAAAATTAAAGAAATGGAAGATATTCCATTATTATTATTATTATTATTTTTCTTAAAGCACGTCCTATAATAAAATATAGGGTAATAATTAAATGTTTTTACACCTTAATTTTTTATTTATTTATTTATTTTTTTACAATTTTACGATTTTACATAGATATATTCACATGCCAAAACCTTTTTTACTTCTTGTATTTAATTATAGGACCTGCTATAATAATAATAATAATAATAATAAAACACATACACAACTAAGAAGATAATATATAAAATAAAGAAATGGAAGATGTAATACCGGAATGAATAATGAATGACAAATGATAATTGCACAATACATATTACAGTGGTACAGGAAGCAGCAGCCTATTTATTAGAACAATTAAGAAAACTGTATTTCTCCAATGTTAAAAAATAACTTAAATATCTCTTTCTATTACCAAATAAGTGAAAAATGTTACAAATGATTTTAAACACAATTTAAACTGCAAATGCCAAATTCATAAAAACGGCAAAAAAAAAAAATCATGATATTGCGCTTTGCGGTGATTTATCACACTGTAATTATTTTTGGTCTCTACCTACGCTACTATGTGCATGCGTCACAATGTGAAATTGCTTCCTCAGTACCTTTCTTATGCGGCACCTCCAACCACTGCATCTGAAAAAAGTCTGGGCTGCCGTCAGAGAAGTAATCAGGCTGCTGGTAGTGGCTAAGTGGCACCTCCATGGTGCAGAACTCGCTTTTAAACGCTGGGTTGCTGCCTGGATAAGTGCCTGGGTACATGGTAGGGTATGGCTCGCTGGACGGCCAGGCCTGCTCCATGCAAGGAGGGTTGTGGTGAAGCGGCTGAGACTCGCAATGGCCAAAAGTGGATCCGTCGCCACCGTACATACAATATTCACCGCCGCCTGGTACGGTGTAGCCTCCGGCCATGCCGTGCGGCATCTCATACATATCCGGCATACAGTAATTCATCACCGTGCTCTTTTAAGGAACAACGATAAACTGGGTAGTTCTAAGGTTCTAAGAGCAATGGGTCACGGATGAACAAAGACGTACTGTCATTAGTGTTTATCTATTCAACGGGAACACTGTATAACCAAAAAAAGACGATAAATATTCTTAGCTGTAACAGATACAAACTCTTGGATATGTATTTTAAAAAAGCCAGTGGGGCAAAAAATACCCAGATGACACACGGCTTTATATATGACGCACGACCCACCCCGACTACCCCTCGTCCGGCCGAATTGGCAGGCAGATTTATAACAATGCGTCCTTCTAATCTGACTTTAACCCAATCCCGGAAACTCAGAGCTCGCTCAGATTAGAGCCAAGCGTAGCGTTCTTCACCAGCATGTTGACTGTGCTACCTCAAATCTATCGGCACCTTCAATCTTGGGTGATACATCAACGAGAAGTATGAGTGTTTCATTATTACCAATATAAATAACTGTAACAAACTCCTATAAAGGCTTAGCGTTAATCCTCCTGAAAGCCAAAGTGCCGAGTTACTTTGGCTTTCATAAGCTCATACGATATGAATCTGCACTAATCCATAATGATATTACTCTGTATAACAATAAATGCTTACTTGTGACACCCACTTATTGCTTTATAATGTCAGAGAACGGCAAGAAGCTCAGTCTTTAATCAAACCGAAGCTAGAGCTTGTTCACGTGCAGTGATGTGCATGTTAACATAAGCATGAAGAGCAAATTCCATTGAGAATTATATATTGTATTGATATAAAATTGTGATATTTCATCTTTAACCATCCTATGATTCATCAGCAGGTGTTGAATCTTTCACTGTAATTAAAGTTGGGTAGTTGGTCTTAATATTTAACATGGTATTATGGATAGAATAATAAAATTGACTAATACTAATCACTTACTGTATATACCTAGGAGTAAACTTTAAATTCAATAAATTTTATTTGCTTTCAGAAGATTCCAATAATTCGTTCAAATTTTCGTTCAGACTTTTTGAATCATTAAAAAAAACAATCCATTGGACTGACAAGAACAACTATAAAAACAAACAATAAACTAATGGATAATGTATAGCTAGATTGATGGATAGATGGATGATATCTTGAATCTAATCAAATTTGTCTAGGTAAATACATGGATGGATGGATGGATGGATTATTTGCCTTCAGAAAATTCCAATAATTCATTCAAATTTCAGTGAATTTTTCAGTTCTAAACGAAAAAAACAAAACAAATCACAGATGTTTTGAATCATTAAAAAAAACAAACAATCTATTAGATGGACAGTAACAACTACAAAAAAACCCCAAAACAAACAAAAACAAACAAAAACAAACCCAGATCATCGTTGCAGACGGCCACGGCTAAGACAATTAAGCGATAAGCACGGAACAGCTGTTTACAGCCGGGGCCTCTGAGGCAAATCTGCTCCTGATCACAAGCTTAACTCGAGTTTAACTTTTTGATGAGGCGATGTCCTCACATACACGGGGTATTTCCAAAAGTACATCACCCGATAAACAACTTCAGACAGGCAGCGATGCAACACTGTGCGACACTGACTGTAGTCAGGCCTCATTAAATACAGTACTTGTAGCCTCATCAAGTCAGACTTTGTTCCAATTGTTTATTTTATGACTTAATTGTTATGTGAGATAATAATTAAATAAATAAATAAATATATATATATATATATATATATATATACACTGTATATACATTATTGTAAAATATAAAATCACATATGTGTAATATATATGCATAATATTTGTAATAAAATTTTGCACTGATTTCCAAACTGGTATTACAGCAAAAAAAAAAAAAAAATCTAGTTCTAATTCAATCTGTCTCTCAGAAAAGAAAGTAAAAAAATAAAATAAAGATTTCGGGTTTTGTTGCATGAAAAAATAAAAGTTCCCAGAAGCACTTTGTCTGGTTCTGCAGGATGTTCATTAAAACTAAGCAGCTCATTTTCTTATAAACCTGTACAAATTGTACCATTAAAAAAAAAAAAAGGCTCATCTCATTGATTTCTGATTTTTCCATTACTATTTCCTGCTTTTTATAGTATATTTTTGAATGCAGAAACTTTTCTTGAAGACATCCTTCTTCTCCAGCAGCATCTGCCTACACAGTACTATCCAGGAATTATATAATGCTGTCTAGATAAGACTAAAAATGTCTCAATTCACAATATGCCAAAAATATTCTTACCTCCTTTTTACACCAAAATGCAATCGTTCCTTCATATAAATTGACAATAGATATTTTTTTTTTTGGAGGGGAAAAACCCAAATGTGTCCATACATGAGGAGTTCGTTCTCCGTGCCTACAGAAAGGAGTCTGGCTTAGATCCGTTTCCCTTACATCGATCACGCTCAAAAATGATCCCGAAGGTTAAACAATAGACTCTTCTAATTTAAACAAGCAATCAAATATTCCCACAGCTCGGTAGGCAAGATGAGAGCTGAGTGCCTGCTTGGGCAGTGGACCTACAAGCCAGCTTTTCCACCCATTTATTCCCTCATTAATCGATCACTTAAGGTCTCATGGGTTCAAAGCTGGTCATGTCGAGTTTTTGGATGGGAGGCCATCGGGGATAGCATTGGGGATGGGGCCTGGTGTGACATAGCCGGATGTCCCCAGTGACACGGTGTTACCTGAAAACATTATGTCACTTTGCACTGAAGGCCTAAAGGTGAGGTGGGGGAAAGCGAACAAAACACGGCCCTGTCCCGAAGAGTCTCCGACTCTCCTCCACCGCTTGTCATAATTGGAGACAGATTAGACTTTGTATACTGCTCAATGGAATAGTTAAAGTGTCAGTTATGTGTTGGTGTATTAGGAGCTTTTGATATTGATCAGAGGGGTGGGATGATTGATCATCTTAAAGTAATCAGCAGAGAATCATAATACGTGCAGTCTTCTGGAACACGTACACATCCTCTAATCAGCTTAATTGTCCTGCTAAATCTTTTCTTAACACAGTGTCTTATTGGCAAATTATTGCTAATTCTTATCTTTTTTTTTCAATTCAAGATTAAAGACCACTCTATATAAAGATATATATATATACAGTATAGTACTGCCACCATATTATATGCTGTACCAATTTTGTTTATCATGTTTATCATGTCTGGATAAATATGTACAAAATCATTCAGTATTTCCATATATAACTTAAAATATAAGAATATATGCATGGCTGTAAAGAAAAAAATATATAGTACAAGACAGACCAGTTTTCAGATAGAAACAAAAAACCTAGTGTACGCTCCTGGGATTTGCATAAAAATAGAAAGGAGCGAGTGTGACAAAGTTACCAGAAG
>JAOVVA010000012.1:12488496-12500797 GCA_028565275.1 Leiocassis micropogon
CATTGAACACTTGTAAGACAGGAAATAAAAGTTGATTGTGAGTAGAATACTTGTGACTTGGCTGGAGTTTTGTATGACTTTTCCTTAATAAAATATAATGAAATCGGTTCATTTTTTTTAAAATTACCCTATATATATATATATATATATATATATACACACTTCTCAGGTTACAACTACATTTTGCATTTCTATATTTTTAGATATTTCTATTTTAATTCTATTTTATTTAAAAAAATGTACAGCTGTATATTCCATACCAAATATATATATATATTTTTCAGTTAATCCATAGTTTAATTGTACTCTTCTAGTGCAATTTTCCTTCTATTGTAGTGAAATTGCTCTAATCTATTTTTGGGGCCATGGACTGTCGTCTATGTATTTCACTGCATATCATACATTAGTGTGCATGGTCGTGTACGTGACAAATGAAATTGGGATTTGAATATCTTTTCTCCTCTCAGTTAACAAAGCTGAAGGTGGCACAGTGGCTCAGTGGTTAGCACTGTCGCCTTGCACCTCCAGGGTCCTGGTTCGATTCCCACCTCGGGTCTGTGTGCATGGAGTTTGCACATTCTTTCCGTGCTTAGTGGGTTTCCTTCAGGTTTCCTCCCACACTTCAAAGACACTGTGCAGATTAGGTTAACTGGCGTTCCCAAATTGCCCGTAGTGTATGGATGAGTGTGTGAGTGCGCCCGGCGATGGATTGGCACAAGGTCCAGGATATACTCCAGGAACCCTGTGACCCTGTACACAAGATAAAGCGGTACAGACGATTAGTGAGTAACAAGGCAGAGCCACTCTGCGCTTCAAGCCCCCTCTAGAGGTGATTTCCAAAAAGGGGGGGGGGAAAAAAGTTCCCGAAACCTCATAAAAAGGTCAGTGGGTTTTTTCTGTCCATAAAAAAAGCATAATGATTTCCAGACATGAGCAGGCCTGGCCACATAAGTTATGAACTACTACTACTGGAGCCCACTAGAGCAATACTTCACTCAGTGAATGCTCAGTCATATGACGCTGAAAAAGCACATCGTTACACAAGGATCCATCTCTTTCCCAATAACACTTGCAGCTCCAGCGAATTTTAATGAAAAAAATGTGACCATCGGAAAAAAAAAAAAAAAAAAACTCTCTCTGCCTTTTCTTCATCAGAAGAACCGGAGTGTTAAAATATATAAATAAATATCTGTAATTGATTTTTATTATTCCCGTTATCTCAGCCTGTCTCTCGCTTGCTTGCTAAGACAGCGCCGGTCGTAATTGCCTGTGGAAAGAACGACTCCAAGCCTCCTTTAATGCTTTCTAATGGAAACCACATCACTTACGTTCACCAAAGTTCTCACTGTAACAGGGTTTTATTAGGCGAGTTAATGAGATCTATGCTACATGAATTAGTAACAAAAAAAAAAGTGCGCATGAGAAACGCTCGTTTTCTTTCCTTGGCGCTCCCGCGCGCTAAACTAGACGGTGTTTCTTTTTCCACTCATAAGCCGCTGACCGTGATGGACACTCTGGCAGAGGAGAGGGAGAGACGGAGAAAAGGAAGGAAAGAGAGTGTGCGAGTGCATGTGTATAAGTAAGAGAGAGAGAGAGAGTAAGAGGGAGGGAGAGTGATCCGCCTCACTTTAAATAGAAAGAGAAACGGAGAAGGCCGGAATTACGCAACCACTCTGCATGATCTTGTGCTACCAGCGGGGGGTGCATTTTGTCTGCTTTCTCTAAAACAAATCCACTTCATTAAAGTAAAGTGAAGAAAACAAGAGCGCAGACAGGAAGAAGAGAATGTGTGTGTGTGTGTGTGAGGGAACAAACTAATAATACAAAAAAGTATACATAAGATATAAATCCATCTAAGATCAGTGAGCCGTAGATAATCTGTTGTTCAACATCTGCGCCGATGCTTTTAATTAAGATACTGAGGATGATATCGACGTCTGATTTCTTTCTAGCCTAAGTGTTCAAGTCAAACAGGGACTTTTGATTGGATTTTGAGTTTTTCAGTAGTGTTTGCATACCATCAAGGTAGAAAGTTCTCTCAGTACACCGGAGCCGTGATCAGACTGCCTGCTTCGCGTCTGAAACGCCGGCCTCCCAGGAACTCCATTAACGGCCCAAATATGTGGAAATGGGTTGGAACGAGGTCAGGACTGTACGAGGGATGTGGCAATAACTCCCAGCTGAGTTCCTATAATGTGCGAGTGGTTTTGGTGAATGATTGTGTCTACAGTTAAAACAGACAGATGTGTCTCCTCTGCAAGTTGGCGACACGTTATCCATCGATTTTCAAAGATGAGGCGTCCCACTTCGCTGAATGTTCACAGGAATGACCGCATTGGGAACTCTGAGCCGCCTCGGGTGAGATCGTCATTCATGGAGTTCTTTGAAACGTTTGCGCCATTCAAAAGCTTTACTGCGGTTTAGAGTCTCATCGTCCTGTAAAATGTCGATCGGTTTTTACGCCTTTACTGGTGAGAAACTGGGGGAAAAAAGTCCCGGTTTGACTTGAACGCTCTTGTTTGAAACAATTGAGTTTGGAAATCACAAATGCAGCTGTCTGTGTGTGTGTGTGAAATAGTTTGCTCACACACCACATTTCTCAATCCCATAATTCCATTCTCAAAATACTGATAAACCAAAAAGAGATTTTCCTTTTATTGAAATATCGCAGCCAGACACCATCGCATGACAAGATGCCTAGCTTGAAGCATTTCCTTTGTTCATTTCCTCCGAGCCTGCATAACACACACACACACACACACACACACACACACACACCATCACGCGAATCTGTTTGATCGTGCCGACCACAGAGTCATGTTATAGAGTCACACAGATTCGGGTGTGAACAAAGTGGCGCATTTGAAAATTCAAATGAAAAATCCATATATTTAAACTATAATTGCAGGTATTGCGTGTTGTTGCACATTAGTGAATTTGTTTAGCTAAGCAGTGAGAATTAAGATTACAAGCTGCATCTAAACCTTGCCATTTACCCTGCCGTAGCTGGAAACAATGAAATAAAAAAAGTGAGCATTAAATCAGGAATGTAAAACCAGTAATTATCCAAAATACTGGCAATTTGTGTGAAATATGTTGTGTGTGTGCATGTGTGGGGAACACGGCTTTAAGTAAACCAGGACAGGAAATCTTTTTTTTTTTTACAAGTATTAACCGCAGGACCAGTCAGTGAGTACAGATTTACAGTCCTCAATCTCATAAGCACCTGGTTTTCTACTTCACAGCAGTTACCAGTTAAAGTGCTTTTAGGGAAATACACAAATTATAAGGATGCATAAATCAGGGTCAGCGTTCATGAAGAGCTGATTACGATATTCCCCACCAAGGCTGGTCAGAAATCCCCAATCTAGACTTCTTTCACCAAAGAAATGAAAGCTGCTGTAGTTTAGCAACTTCAGGGTTGTTGCACTTGCATGTATTTATGTAAATTCCATCCATTTAGGAACATCTGTAGTCCAACTAGGGACTGTGGAGGCCAATGGTGACCAATGCATTTATTCCCATTTGTACAACCATGGTAGGACCTCCAGTCAACATTCACACACATTACGGGCAATTTGGAAACATCAATTGGCCTCATCTGCATGTTTTTGGACTGTGGGAGGAAACCCGGAGGAAACCCACCAAGCACGGGGACAACATGCCAACTCCATGCACACAGACCCGACATTGGAATCGAACCCGAGACCTGGAGGTGCAAGGCGGTAGTGCTTACCAATAATCTCTAAAATGCTCCCTGGTTTTCCCAACAAAGACTTGTACAGTATGTAGCTGGATATAACCTGTTCATATGCTACTTAATATACTGTAGATGTAATAAATCATATGATGCAAAGTTTATTTGATTATTTGAACACCAGACGCCCCAAACTGTACAATCCGCTCAATTAGTTAAAGGGGATCTATTACACCAAATTCACTTTGAGACCATTTTTGGACACCGCATGATCTCCTGTGTGTGTGTGTGTGTGTGTTTGTGTTCACACAGACAAAAATGAAAAAGAAAAAAAAAAACATAATTTTTTTCTCTGTGTTCATTAATGTCTTTGAACATACCATTCAAATATCCAGCCTGCTATGACATCATTCCTGGCTAGAAGAACCAAAAAGGGAGATTGGAATTTTCCCTCGAAATGAGTAGAAATATGGCACTTCTGGAAAGGGGCATGGGTGGGCAAGAGGTGTTTTAGGTGGGTGGGGGGGGACGCCAGTACATCGTTCGTATTAAAAGCTAAAGACACTGAACCAGCACACATTTCAACTGGAATTTTGGAGACCACAAAAACCATGCGTTAACAAAAAGGAGTATAAGATATGGCATTTAATAAAAAATAAAAGCGCACGCTTGTGCCTGAACGCTCCAGATAGACATGCATTATAGATTATATAAGGATGCAACAATGTGAAAACTGTTAAACTGCAATCGTTAGAAGCTTTCAAAGATCACCAGCTTTGTAACTCTGCAATAAAGCGGACGGTCACTTTAGCTGACCTTGGAGCTCTTTTTCTTGGTGTGCGCAGTCAATTATTTTTCCCTTAAGCTGAGGATACATTATATGGGTTAAGATGGAATTTTGTATAGGATTCAAAGACTACGGTCCCCGAATAGTGCAGGAGTAACGAGCTCGCCCTAGCATCTGAGGATCGCGGGTTCAAATCCCAGGTGATGCTGTAGCCTCCCGCAGCTGGGAGTAGAGAGAGATGATTGGCCGATCTCTCTTAGGGGGGAGGGATGGGATGCTCAATCGCGGCTCTAGTCAATCATGGGCGTCTGTGAGAGGATACCGCTATCCTCCTGATGGTGTTTCAGCAAACAAAGATTTGAAAAGATGCATCATGTGGATGGACGTATATGATAGACAGCCTTCGCCGTCTGTGATTGGTAGTTGTAGCCTTGATGGGGGAGTGTCCTAATAGCGGGTAGGAATTGGCTACTACTATACTAACGAGAAAATCTCATGCCAATCAGGTGTTGTAGTGTATTCCCAGAGACAATTAAAAAAAAATTGTTTTAGAATTTATACATTTGTAAGATATGATGAACCTGCGATACATTTTCATTGATTGATTTGAATCCTTTACCAGAGTGTATAGTAAAATCCTACGGATCTAAGAAATACACCCGAGGCTGCATTTTTTAAATTCCAGTTCTACTTCTATTAAATGCTGACGTATGTCAAGGCCATCAACATAACCGCTCTACAGACAGCGTTTCATTTCAAACGTTCCCCGAGGACTTGAAGACTGATGGAGTGCCTACCTGACATACTGCTCCGGATCAGGGCCTAAACATCATCCTCACGTTGCTAACGGACTCCTCGATATCTGAGAGTGAGAAACGTAAGGTCGCACAGAAATCATAATGTAGTCTAGACGTGAGGGTTTAAATCTGAATTATTAATCATGATGGAGCAGATGTGTGTGTGTGTGTGTGTGTGTGTGTGTGTGTGTGTGTGTGTGTGAAGACTGCTTGGGATTCTGCTCACCTGATATCTGGGTCCTCTCCAATGAGGTTCACACCAGTGTAGCCTGTAACACATGGATCAGAAAGTGTCACGGAGAGGCCATTGAAAATGATACACTGTAGTACAGAAAACCCAATCGTGTGTCATGTAATTGTGTACAGACTTTAACCGTGACATAAGTGTTTGAGATTTTCACACACACGTGAGTATCTACTGTAGTTGCCTTGCTGAGGAGAGAGATCAAAGGGAAAGATCTGGACTGGAAGTCTTAGGGTGTGTTCACACTTGTAATTCGGTTCTTTTGGTCCCGACCAACGCATAAAATGAAGCAGTAGTTTTGGTTCGCTAATATAAAATCCTGATTCGCTTAGCATTCACGCTGGCATTTTGACACCGTGGCATACGCTGGGGTATCTTTACCAGTTGAAAAGCCGTAAAGACTTCATAAAATGCGACGAGAACAACACATGCACGGCTCCAGATGGCGAATAAAACGGTTTCCGATGCGCCCAATGTTTTTCATTTTTGACTAGCTTTTATCCAGACAGTAAATACCCAGACAATAAATATAAAACAGGGATCTTTAGTCCTTTGATAGACTCTTCCAGCTCCAGTGTCTGCCTGCCCACGTGACCATGCATGTTCAATAACGAGAGCGACCAAACACAAGCGTTCCCGTTATTGAACGCGGACTTCTCCGCAGTTTTCAATGCTAGGACTTGTTCTCCCTCCCTGCACTGCCTCCATTACATTGGATGTCCCTGATACATAGTCGAGCGGTGCAAGTTCTCAGGTGGAGTCATCATTATCATATAATGCTCGCAAAGCAGACTCGATTCATTTATATATACAGTATATTCGGTCCATGGTGCGTTCACACTGCTATTGAACCGCACCAGAGTTTGGATCAAGACCCATCTTTCTTGGTGTGCTTGCTTGGTTCCGCACTGAGGCTCGGATTGCTAGCGTTCACACTTGTTCAAGTGAACCGCATTAAAAGATGACCAAAACATGGTATCGGTACTAAAAAGTGTCTCATCTAGGTGAACAATTTAATTTGCAGATAGGATCACATTTTTCACCATTTCATTTTTGATAATACTAAATGCGTCTCCATGATTCGTTTTTTGTAAATATGCATACACATTCATGTTTTAGCAGATAAAAAGAAACATATTTGCTAAATACAGTTTCATGCCCTTGTATGATGTAGTGTCCGTTACTTTTTTAAAATTCAAATCTTTCAACGATCTTAACTGTCATTCAGATGAAACCTGGCCAAATTTAGATTTCATATGAAAAGACATAAAAAGTGTATTATTCGAAAAATGCAAAATTGTTAAGACATTGCAACATGAACTTGACCATGGTTACGGACACTACAGATTTTTTTTTAAGCTTTTACCAAAAAACTATTTAAGCAACCATTTTTACAGGTCATATACTGTACTTCTATAAGCTTACACCAATTTTACTATCAATACTCATTAAGAAATATGAATAATTTGCATTTTTGATGATTATTGTTTGAAGCGAGACCGTATGATGCTGGAAAATGGCCATTTTTGGGGGCACATATAAAATTTATCGCTCCGAAACGGCTGAAGTTGAAATTTTTCGGGAAGCAAGAATTGTTTTGCATAAACTTCAGAAATAGCACCGATACTGTGTTTTGGCCGAGTGTCTCACTTGCACTCCATGTGTCTGTATTAATTCCTGCTCTGATTTCCTCCAAATCTCCGGTGACATGCCAGCAGTTAGAAGATAAATTGCACCTGGGTGTGAATTAGTGTGGAAATACTCTATGCACTATGTGTGTGTCTGTGTGTGTGTCTGTGTGTGTGTGTTTGGTTAAGTCTTGCCTCACACCCGGTCTTACCAGGATATATTTGAACTCAACCCTAGTGAAGATTAAAGCAGATACTGAGACTGAATGAGAGAGAGAGAGGGAGAGATTTTTATGCTCTTTATCATCTCCTATAATGATTTATCAAGATCCTGGTCATGATACGACCTGAACTGCATTAACGTTTATTGTTTTATTATACTTTATAAAACTGAACAAAGAGTGACTCAACCACAAAGTGTAAATATTCACGACTTGTCGGCAAACTGCCGCATACACTGCCGGCACTCGCGTGTGTGTGTGTATGTGCGTGTGTTTTAATAAAATTATATGTTAGATTAATGCATGCTAATGCTTTCAGATTGGACGGAGGTTACAGGCGATAATTACTGGTCCCTGCAGCGGAATATGTTCATGGACAACGCAGTACCTTTCACGTATTAAGCAAACTTATATACTATACTACAATACATACAGATAATAAACCTGTCGACGTTTACAGAAGACTTCAAGCAGAGTACGGTGATGAGACTCTTAGCCGCAGTAAAACATTTGAACTGTACAAATGTTATAAAGAAGGCTGTACGTGCGTGAGTGACGATCCCGGTTAAGGTGGCTCAGATCGCACTGCAGTTGTTCACATGAACATTCAGCGAGTTAAGCGTCTGATCCTTGAAAATCAGAATAGCCGGATAATATGCAGAAGAGACGCATCTGTCTGTGGGAACTGCACACGCAATTATTCACCAACACCACTTGCACATTACATGAACTCGGCAGGGACTTATTGCCACGTCAACCGAACGGTCCTGACCTCGCTCCAAGCCATTTCAACATGTTTGGGGCATTAAAGGAGTTCCTGGGAGGCTAGCGTTTCAGATGTGAAGTTTAGCCTTTATTCGTCACATATACATCACTGCATGCACAGGGAAATTCTTCATTCTTCACATATACAATAGCGGCAACCTAGTGGAGCTGGGACTCGAATCGCTGCCCTTCTGCTGAGTAACTCAGAGCCTTAACACACTGATCCACCACTGCCCTAGTGAAACATCTGGTCCAGTTGTCGCTTGGGCATACTGAGAACTGAGAAGCACTAGTTACAGTAAACACTGGGATAAGTGCATTAGTGTAGCAGGTAGTGATGGGTCGTTCATGAACGAATCGTTCTTTTTGAACGAGTCTTTAACGTGTCTCAGAGAGAGATCTCATCGCAAAACCTCCTTAGGTTATGTACAGGAAACCGAAAAAGAGTAGTTACCTCTGAGTCTTTTCGGTCTGAATCATTCGTTCTTTTGTCACGTGACTCCCATAGACGCTATGCAGTGGAATAGATTCAAAAGAACGAACGACTCAGACTAGAAGGTATGAGAGGTGAGCTGCTCATTCTGTTTATCATAATATGTCCTTAGCTGCATTGTGATATTTTCATTACTGGAACTAAAGCCAAAATTTGTGTTTGTAGACATGTTGGGGATCTCACTCACTCACACATCCTTTAAACCGCTTTATCCTGTATTCAGGGTCGCAGGGACCTGGAGCCTATCCCAGGAGGCTTAGGGCACGAGGCGGGGTACACCCTGGACAGGGTGCAAATCTATCGCAGGGCACACACACATACACACACTCATTCACACACTACGGGCAGTTTGGGAACGCCAATTAGCCGAACCTGCATGTCTTTGGACTGTGGGAGGAAAACCGGAGTACCCAGAGGAAACCCACCATGCACGTGGAGAACATACAAACTCCATGCACGCAGAGACGGGAATCGAATCTGGCCCGGAAATCGACCCCGGACCCTGGAGGTGCAAGGCGACAGTGCTAACCATACACCACCTGTATTGGGGGTCTGTTTATTGAAAATGTAACTTTTTTTTTTCTGATCAAAAGGACGAAATGAACTAAATGACTCAAAAAAAGATTCGTTCATTTTGGTGAACGAGATTCAAAGAACCGAGTCACTGAAATGATGCAAACTTCCCATCACTAGTAGCAGGGGATTAAATAGAGAAATAAAAGGAGCTCTTAACCTCATAACTGTATTCTCTTATTTTGCGTGATCAAAAGTCCCGGTTTAACTTGAACACTCGTTGTAGAATTTCTATTAACTGAATATACATTATTAATAAAGTAAATGACGTGTAAGTGTGTGTGTGTGTGTGTGTGTGTGTGTGTGTGTGTGTGTGTGTGTGTGTGTGTGTGTGTGTGTGCAAAAATGATTACGAGCTGTCAAAGATGGTGTGTTTGTCATCATGTTCTGTCAAGCTTGAAAACTTGGCGAGTTCATGACGGAAAATGAAAACCAAAGCGAGAAAACAAAAGGAGACGCGGTGCTTAAATTGATTGATTCACTTATTAAAGAGGAAATGTGTGACAAGTAACGCATTTAAGAAATTACTCGCCCTTTGTCAAACTTCAAAGAGATAAGTGAATACAAACATGACGTCGGACAAGAAGGGAGATAAGGAATTAGAGAAATTAAAGACGGAAGGACGAGAAACTTGCGCAAAGTATGAAGAAAAAGTGTGATGATGAGGAAGACTGAGAGAAAGGGGAAAAAAATGACGTGCATGACTGTGCGAAAAATACAGATGGTAAGAGAGAGAGAACAAACGAGCAAAAGATAAAATGAAATATACAGTAGAAGTAGAGATGGGGAACGAGATAAAGAGAAGAATTGAGTAAGCAAGAATGGATGAGCAAGGACGAGGCAGAGAGCAGAGACAGAAAGAAAGGAGAGAGGGGAAAAAAAAAGGAAAGGACAGACAGACCGACAGAGATGGAGGAGCGTCGGGAGGCTTGTTGTTGTTGCTTGTTTTTTCCCCGGGGTTGAACTCTCTGCCCTGCTGTTGTTACACACTGCACTTTTTTTTTTTTTTCACAGAGGAAAAGGTCCAGGCCAATGAGTACAAGTTCAGCCAGGACACGTGCACGCACACACACACACACACACACACGCACACGCGCACGCACACACCTCATATCCATTCTGCACTGACCTAAGTGTTAATATACCTAATTATTAATTCTGTGCCAACTCGTAAACCGAACCTACACTTCAGGAACATTGGATCATTTTTTTTAAAGAATGATAATGCTTTTCAAAATAATAATTGCTGTAAAAAAACCAAACAAACAAGGCAACATAACATGTTGTGGAAGGGTCAAAGCAACCCATTAAAAAGCATAAAGTTTGGTGATCATGTGATCAGACTGACCCTATTTTAGAATAATAGGGTAAAAAGAGACATCATGCATAGCGGCCACTGTACAAGCCTCTGGAGGCGGTGTTATGATCTGGGGTCTAGTCTAGGCTCAGCAACGTTATGCGGCAATAAAACAAAGTCAGCTGACGACCTGAATGTAATGAATGAGTGGTTCTGGGAGCAGGAGGAATCATTTTCACACGTAATTGTACATAGTAATCAGAGCCAAAGACGATCTTGTAGTAAGTGACTCCTCATGTCTCTTTAATAAACTCCTGTGTAATTACAGCTATCAAGGGTTCGATTTTCTCCTCAGGTCCGTGTGCATGGAGTTTACATGTTCTCCCCGTGCTTGGTGGGTTTCCTCCATGTACTCCGGTTTCCTCGCACAGTCCAAAGACATGCAGATTAGGCTAACAGGAGATCCCAAATTGCTCATAGTGTGTGAATGTTGAACAGAGGTCCTACCATGGTCGTAAAATGGGAATAAATTTAACGGTAATCACCATTGGCCATCACAGCCCCTAATTGAAGGATGGATGGATGGATGGGTGGAAACTTCATTTGGTTTATTAGAATTGTACACAGACAGAGTAGTTAGCACGGTTTGAATCTCGCCTCCAGTCCATTGTCCATGGAGTCTCCCTGTGTTTAATGGGTTTCCTTCAGATACTCCAGCTTCGTCCAACAGTCCAAAGACATGAGGTGTAGCCTGAATGGCATTTCCAAATAGCCCATAGTGTACGATTGGGAATGTCTGTGTGTGCGCCTCGTGATGTTTTGTCTGTACCCCTGCCTTGTACCCTAAGTTCCCTGGGATAGGATCCAGGATCAGTGTTGACAGTATCGATGATGGACTACAATATGTTTAATTTTGCAGAGTACGCGTTTAGTCCTCACTAGGATATAAAACCACACACACCAAGTGAAAGTGTGCAAGTCTGTTCTGCACTCAGTCCGTTCTCTCATCCAAACCTGTCCAGAACCACAGAAATCTCCCACATCGTTCCGAGCGATCAGCTGACCGCCAGACTCCTGGCTGATTTCTGGAGCTAGACCTTAAAAAAAAAAAAGTGCTGGATTTTTCCTACTATTGAATTAAAGAGTGTGGAATCGTGCTGTAAAATTATTTTTTTCTCTTTGTTTCGCATGCATGCAAAAAATACACCATACACCAAAATATACCATACACACAATGCAAAGAAAAGACGGAAAGGAGGAAAGACAAGAATCTACCAAAGAGTCAGGACGAGAAGTAAATCCTTTATCTAACGCATTCAAGGTGTTAAACAGGTGACGTCCCAGCAAACACAGTAATAAGAACATCCCCAGAACGTCCCCTACAAGTCACTGCGTAGGGACGTTATTGGGGACGTCCACGGGAGCTTTGGAAGACTGAATGCAAACATTCGGAAAATGTTCTGCAGATGTTTTATATAGGACCAAATACACACACAAAGGCACACACATATATATACAGTACACACAGCATTATTACATGTTCTCCCCGTGCTTGGTGGGTTTTCTCCATGTACTCCGATTTCCTCCTACAGTCCAAAGACATGCAGATTAGGCTAATTCAATTAAATTCAATTTATTTGTATATTGCTTTAAACAAGTATCATTGTCGCAAAGCAGCTTTACACAATCAAAAGAATTATTAAGTTTGTATGGAATTTGAACGTGTATGAATCAAAATGGTCAGATAGTCCCTGATGAGCAAGCCGAGGGCGACAGTGGCAAGGAAAAACTCCCTGAGA
>JAOVVA010000012.1:12500897-12514029 GCA_028565275.1 Leiocassis micropogon
CACACACACACACATACACACACACACACACACACACACACACACACACACACACACACACACACACACACACACAATCTTTAAAGTCAGCCCGGTGAGACGCCCTATAGTTCACTGGCATTGAGAAGATGTGGCTTTCGATGAAGTTGATATACAAATGACGCATGGCATAAAACGTATACAGTGATATCTTCGGGAACCCTGATGCGTTCTTGGTGATTAGCGTTTTTTTCCTTCTTCTTCTTTTTTTTTTTACATTCCGATTACAAAAATACGAGAGCTGTACCAAAGATAATGCAACAGTGTCGGTAGAGTGACTGTTCCTCTATACAAGCCATGCATCTGCACCATCTCTTGAACCCCTTGATGATCTCCTACTGTTCTACAGAATGGTTACGGAGAAGACACCGTTGACAAGAGCGATCCACACAGATGAATGAAGAACTTCATAGAATGGGAAACCAGTATTGAAGATAACCTATGCTGTGGGAGACCATCATTTGTGTCAAAGTGGATTTTCAAGGAGGGATCGAGAGTTGGGTCCAACAATGGTGCAAATGCATGGCTTGTAATAGAAACTATTACCTTTGTATAGCTATTTACATTAGGGTTTGGCGATGTCGACCAATTTGACGTGAAACATCGCGATGGACGATGGCGATGGACGATCGTCGTCGTAGGCGGGGGGGGCATGGTCTTTGTTTTACCCATAACCAAACCATAAATAAATAAAGATAAGTTACACACAAGTTACCACCTGTCAATCACTTTTTCCGCGGGACTCTGGCATGAATAGGCACAGTGATCTGTGTCGTTATAATGACGTCAACAAACTTGGTTGGTAAAAAAGGTGCAAATTCATCTGGCAATACTTTGTGTAGGATTGCAAGTGTCTCTGTCCCTATCTCGGTTCGGAACACCAGCTGATTAGCGTACCAGTGCGCGGCAGATACATCAAGCAATAATTCTTTTTTTTGTTTTTCAACTTCACACCACCCATGTCTGCACACTTCTGCCTCACACTTTGTTTTGAAGCATTAAAACATCCTCCCTATAGTCCTGATCTCGCTACATGGGACTTTCACCTATTTGGTCCCCTGAAAGCAGCCTTGTGAGGACGAAGATTAACTTCTGATGAAGAACTGAAGACAGCGGTGCATTTGTGGCTCGCAGCTTAGCCTAATACATTTTTTTAAAGAGGGAACACGAAAGCTTGTTGAAAGCAGATGGACAAAGTGTATTGAAAAGCAAGGAGATTATGTCGAAAACTGATGTATATGTCTTTTTCAAATATATAAATACATAAGTTAATTCAAATAATTTCTACAGGCAGAGTGCGGATCATTTTAAACTGCGCTTATATAATAAATTGTAAGACACTGGACTGAAGTTGCTTGCGGCCATGTTTGCCGTAGTGACTCAAGCCCAATTATTCCAACAGACTCAAGTGAGCAGCTGATACTCCTGCAGCGCTCTCCGTCCTGTATATCTTTTACGCTTCTAAATATTTACACTACAACGGACCCGGGACTACAAACGCGTCCAAGATCAGCGCCACTTTGCATATGTTTAAGGTTTCACAGTGAATGCTAAGTGTTTATGTACGTTCTCAATGTCTCATGCTTCAGTCATGCAGCGGAACATAAACACACTGTAATGATTCAGATGGAGATGAACGTACGGTACGTGAGGAGAACAGTTCTTACCGGACAGAGCTGGGATCCTTCCGTCCTGCCAGGATTAGCGAGCTCTGATCAGTGTATGCATAAAAATCTATAAAAAAAAAGAAAAAGAGAGAGATTTATGGTTAGTATTAAAACTCGGACAGCAGTTCAGTCCTGGTGTATTTGGAATCACAGGGTTATATGTTATCGTAAGAAAACCAATGTCATAAGGAATTACTCATTTTATGTACTCTTGTGCGATTCAGTTTTGCAGATGTTTAATACAGCTATAAAACTTTCAACAATATTTACAAAAATATTTATAAAATTTATAAAATCGTGATACCTAGAGAATCGCAATATAAATCGAATTGGAACCTAGTCATCATGATATCGTATCGAGTGGTGACAGGTGATTCTAATCCCTAGTTATAACATCAGGAAGTTTACCAGTCATGCAGTTTATTAATTAATAAGAAAAAAATGTTCATATCCGTTGTAATATAAGTGATAACAGGAACTACCTTGACTTGTGGTAACTGTAAAGTGAAAAAAAATGACGTTCATTAATCATTTACTCACTCATCGTCTATACCGGTTTATCCTGTATACAGAGTCGCAGGAGGCAGGGAACCTATCTCAGGAGATTTGAGTCACTAGGCGGGGAACTCCCTGGACAGGGTGCCAATATATCACAGGGTACACACATTCACACTACGATTAATTTGGGAACGCCAATTAGACTAGTCTGCATGTCTTTGGACTTTGGAAGGAAACCAGAGTACAAGGAGGAAACCCACCATGCACAGGGAGAACCTCGAGGCGGGAATCGAATCATTTCTGGAGGTGCAAGGCAACAGTGCAAACCACTATGCCACTGTCCTGCCACATTCATTAATATATACAGCATATTAGAAAGAAAATGTAAATCATGTCAAATTCTACTTCAATACTTCCAAATATAATGTTTTATTCGTTATCAGCAAAATCATAAACTTCAATCCATGCATCTGTTATCTATTCTGCTTATCCTGTGTAGAGTCGCAGGTGCCTGGAGGGAGTTGTGCGTACAAGGCAGGGCCATTCCATCAAAGTACACTAACACACACACACACAGTCACACTCAATCATACACTACGGAAAATTTTGAAACCCCAATCAGCCTACACCACATGTTTTTATAATGTTGGAGGAAACCAGAGTACCCGGAGGAAAACCACCAATCATGTGAAAAACGTGCCAACGCCACGAACACACACACACACACACACCCGAGGTGCGATTTGAACCCTCAATCCTAGAGGTGTGAAAAAATGATAAACATATGGAAATGTAATATTAGTACTTCAGTCTGTAGGGGCATGAATACACCCTTTGTGTGTGTGGGTGTGTGTGTATTAGATCATGACAGCATGTACTCACAAATATACGCTTCATCAGAGTCTGTTAAGGCTTGTCATGGCCTCACGTGATTTTTATTTCTTCTAACCGAAAGACTGAAACAATCTCTCTCAGCGCTTTAAGCTTTCTGACCGCAGCATAGAGTTAGACTGATGACTTCACTTGGCACAATCAAGTGCACAAAGATGCCTTTGCTACTCGAGGAAACAGCTGAGGGTGTAACACAACACAATATTCAGCTCAATGATGGAAAATGAGTGGATAAACTGTGTCACAGCTCACACAGAGGCTTGACAGTGAAACGTGCACTTTCTCATGCTGATAGCTGCTCAAAATGCTAAGCTATAGTGAAAAATTAGAGTAGGTAGTTAGCATGCATGTTCATACCCTGCTAAGTCAGGTTAGCGTGACTCATGTTTCAAGTATTCCTGAAATTCCTTGACATTCCTGAAGTAGCAGCAATGATTTAAAAATAGCAGCAATGATTTTAAAAATGGTCCGTGTCCTCCTGAAGTCAACAACCAACTCTTTTGTGTTATCGACGTTCAGAAACAGGTTGTTGTCCTTACACCAGTCCGTTAGCCTCTGCACTTCCTCTCTGTATGCTGACTTGTCGCTCTTGCTGATGAGACCCACCACGGTTGTGTCATCAGCAAACTTGATATGATTGGAGCTGTGTCGCGCTACACAATCATGAGTCAGCAGTGTGAACAGCAGCGGACTGAGCACACAGCCCTGGGGGGCCCCAGTGCTCATTGTGGTGGTGCTGGAGGTGCACTTCCAGATCAGCACTGACTGGGGCCTTTCGGTCAGAAAGTCCAGGATCCAGTTTACCGGGGAGGTGTTTAGGCCCAATAGGCTCAGCTTCCCGATAAGGTGTTGGGGGATGATCGTACTGAATGCTGAACTGAAATCTATGTACAGCATTCTAACGTAAGTGTCCTTCCTGTCAAGGTGTGTCAGTGCCAGGTGGAGTGTGGTGGAGATGGCGTTGTCCGTGGAACGGTTTGAACCATTTGCAAACTGCAGTGGGTCCAGTGAGGGGGCAGCATTCTCTGAGCACTCTGCCTGGGATGTTTTCTGGTCCAGCAGCTTTACGTGGGTTGACTCTGCATAGAGTTTTCCTCACATCAGCCATTGTGAGACACAGCACCTGGTTGTTCGAAGGAGGGGTGGTCTCCCTCACAGTCACATTGTTCTGCATGTTGAACCGCGCTTAGAAGCTGTTCAGCGCATCTGCAAGGGAGCCGTCACTGTCACAGGCAGTTGATGATGTCCTGTAGTTGGTGATGGCTTGTATGCCATGCCACATGCGCCGTGTGTCACCGCTGTCTCTGAAGTGGTTATGGATTCTCTGGGCGTGTGCGCGCTTTGCATCTCTGATGGCCCGGGAGAGTTTGGCCCTTGCTGTTCTTAGGGCCACCTTGTCTCCCGCTCTGAAGGCAGAGTCTCGGATCGTCAGAAGTGCACGCACCTCCGCAGTAATCCACAGTTTCTGGTTGGGTCATGAGATGATGCTCTTGGAGACGGTGACGCCATCGGTGCACTTGTTGATATAGCTGGTCACTGATGACGTGTACTCCTTCAAGTCGGTGAAGTCGCCGTAAGTCGCAGCCTCCCTAAACATGTTCCGTAAGTGTTCTCAAAACAGTCCTGAAGAGCAGAGATGGCTCCTGCTGGACAGGTTTTTACCTGCTTCAGAACCGATTTTGAACGCCTGACGAGTGGTCTGTATTCTGTGTTGATGTAAACACACAAGCCACCGCCGCGAGTCCTACCGCACAGAGCCTCATTCCTGTCGTCGTGAAACGAGGATAGCCCGTCTAGCTAAATGGCAGCATCTGGAACTCTGTCGCTGAGCCATGTTTTTGTGAAAACAAAGACGCAGCAGTCCCTAAACTCACGCTGTGTAGTCTGTTGGAGTCAGATGTAGTCCAGTTTATTATCTAGGGAGCGGACATTTTATAAGATGATGGACGGAAGAGTCGGCCGGCTAGGGTTTGTTTTTAGCCTAGCACAGACTCCCGCCCGCTTGCTGCCCTTCCGCTTCCTCACACAGCTTACAATGTCCCCTCCTCCGGCCACAGGCATCAGGCAACGCCGAGGACTGAAGGCCTTGTTTCCGAAGGTCAAGGTCGCGTAGCTTCTCACGCAGCTCATCTTGAATGTATTTTATCGGGTTATTAAGTTCTAAAAGTGTCTGGCGATGGTAAATATGAACACCCGTTGCGCAATGTCTATATACTGTGTACAATAAATGCGCTACGACACGAAGTAAACAAAGTAGCGCCCATCTTTTTGGCTTAAAGATCTACATGAGTCTCTTGCATTACGGGACTGATTTCAGTAATTAAAAAAATTATTAACCCATCTCACTGTCTTCTGTTTTTATGATTTTTTTTTCTTCACATTGTTTGCAGTTTGATCTTAAATGGGTTCCTGATGGCATTAGGATATTAAGGAGCTCAAACGCAAACAGTCTGATGCTGATCTTCACTGATATACTGGGCCAGTTAAAGATCGGGACGACTACCCATAGCAAAATTTTGACAGCTTTTTCTTGTCTCATGAGACTGAATCTCATTACAAGCTCGACTTTGTCTTTTCTATTTCTTATAAAGCTGACTTAGGAGAAACAACAGAGACACACCCCGTCTCTCACATACTTGAGAAGATGCAGAAAATGCCAAAATTTCATTCAAGTCTCACGGCTCATTTCTGTCTAGGAGACAAAGAAGAGATTAACATGACATCTCATCTTGGAGTTTCTTTGCTATGGGTAACCATTAAGTAACAGTTTATAAATACAGTGGAACCTCGGCATACAAACGCCCGCCTCACAAATTTCCGCCTTAAGAACTGAAATTTTTCAAGAAATTTGCCTCAGCATACAAAGAATTCCAGTATACGAGCAAAGGAACACCGGTTAAATGAGAACACGTTCTGAACACAGACCGGAGGCGAGACTTGAACTTACACCTCACCAACCCTGGAGGTGTGAAGCAACAGAGACATTTAAAGACCCCCAGTGAATACTGTATTCCTCTTTCAATCTCCACACATAATGGTTTTTTAACTCCTCATGTTTCTTAATAGTTACGAATATGAACAAATATTGTGGTGAAAGTGGACAAACTTCCAAAAGTTCTCATGGACGAGAGTATTTTTAATACAAACCACTGGAAAGTGGAAAAAGCTAGTCACACCAAGGACCTCAAGCGTTCCTGTCAGTACAAATTGTGGACAAACTTTTCAACCCCTCTAGATAGATAGATGGATACGCCACACAAGATTTCAAGATATTGTCTCAGATTAATGATAAGGAAGTTATTGAGAAGCCAGCAGTCACACACATACACCGACACACACACATATACACACAAAAAATAACAAAGCAAAACAACAGAAGGACTGACAAAAAAGTCTTTTGATAAATCTAAGCTGTTTTGAAACGGTACACTCCCCAGCTGGACGAAATAAAGCCACATGACAATAATTCAGCTTGTCATGTTTGGAAAAAGGAAGGGTTGCAAGTAGGATCCATGAACATCGTACACACGGTCAAGTATGGACATGGAGGCATCTGGGGCATTACACGTCACTGGGAAAACATGAAAGGATGATGTAGCGTGACATATTAGGCAGGAATTTAATCTCACTGGCCAAGAATCTGGAGAGAATAAGGATGTTTTAAGAAGACAATTTTCCCAAACATAGCTCAGCAAAAATAACTCACAAGGCAAGAATTACTACATGATTACTTACTGTAGCAACAAAGTGCTCCGGTATTCCAATACTTTTTATTCCATATTAATGTTATTAATAACATCGTAAATCAAAATGCATATTTTGTTGCTCACACACACACACACAACCATGCAGTGCGGTGTAAAGGAAAATTCTTTTTCCAACAATACAATGAAATTTCTTGCACAGATGTAGAAAAACACTTGATATTAAAAGAAAAAAAATAATTTAAAAGGGATTTAAAAAATAGATAGCAGAAAAAGTATGGATTGTACTGTACTGTATGTGCAATAAAGCGCTACAATGTGTGCAACATCAAGCTATTGCAATGAAAATGCTAATGTGCAGTAGAACTGGTTGACTTTCTCAATTAACTCAAATAATTCATATGTTCCAATCACGATTGTACGTGTTCATACTGTATGCAGTGGTACCTCGGCATACGAATTTAATGCGTTCCGTAGGCGAGTTCTTAAATTGAAGTTTCATACTGTGAAACGCATTTGCCCATGGGAAAATGTACAGTATGTACCTGATGTACAGTATATAATAAATCCTTATTAATATTACATAAAAAATACATAAAATGAATATAAAATCATAAAACTGGTATATAGGGTATAGATAAATAGGGCATCATCTTTGTTCATGCTAATGAATGCACTTTTCTGTTAACTTAAATGCACTATGTGAAGCCTTTAACTTTGAACTGGATGCATGCACTGAAAATTTATATATATATGAAAAAAAGAAAAGAAAAAAGAAAAAGTGCCCGAATACAGAATACTTATTTCCCCTCACTGTAAATCAAGGCTGAGTAAGAGGGGGAAAAAAAGGACAAGAAAACTCTTACATTATATATCAATTCAGTTCAAACACAGGGCGAATCATTGAGGATTCTGATACTGGGGCTCAGACTCGCGCTCATTTCATGTCGCACTGTTCAGTATTCCTGACGCTCGACGCCAGTCTCCGAGGTGCTTTTGTAATTGGTTTGAACTGAGATGCCCGCTGTTTGAGTGGGGGCCCGTGGGTGTCTCAGCACCGCTTTGCCAGTCTTTTCTCCCGTCCTCGACGACAGTTTCCATGGTGATCGAGTTATATCTGGAAGGCTGAACATAATATGTGGTGGTGCTTTGCTCGTGAACTCATTAGTACTTTGAGCCGGTGAAAGTGAAGCACGGAGAAAGTAGTGTGGAATGTCGCGTTTGGGAAGCTAGAGGAAGCAGGGATTGTAAAGTGGGATGTTAAGTGGATGGATCTTAATCTCAGTGCTGCATTTTATAATCCGGGTTGCAGTTTGGGTTTGATTGATATTACAAGTACAAAGAAGTGCACAAAGTAAAGGGACACTACAGCATTAAAAAAAAAAAAAGACGTTTCGGTCTGTTCCATCCAAGTAAAACACTCCAAAAATGGGTGATTTTTGCATCACTGCGTGAATTCATCCCAGCAGGGACAATGTCGACTACATGACAATGGCGTAACATTAACCAAATACCCCTAATCTTGCAGAACACTGTATTATAAACATTACCAAACCCGGTGAAAGTGAGAGTAATAAAAGCGTCTAAGATGTGTTGTGCAAAACTGGACGTAACGCAGTATTACAGTAAAGTATTTTGGGAGCGAAGACGCACCTCATGGTAATTTTTATAAAAAAAATACAATAAAACGGAGCGGAAGCATTACAACACAGGGGTGCGTGACCTGAGATACACACGCTGTGTGTGGGAAGCTGTTGCGCCTGTTCCATTCTCCAATAGAAATTCTAAACTTTGTTAGAAACTTAATAGAGCAAGGGATGTTAATCGGCATAAACGCTCCAAATGTAGGTTAGAATTGTGTTGTTTTGATCGTTCATTCAACCTCATTTGATCAAAGTCGTTCTAACTTTCAACAGTGGATGTCATCGCAACGTTGTTACAACTGTATCACATCGTTCATCCAACTTTACAGCTCCAGATCTCATGCTTGAGACATTTATGAGCCAGACTCTATTTTATGTACTCTTTGTGTAAATTGTTCCCACTGTTTCTGTTTATTAGTACAAGACAACTATGAACATAATCAATGTGTTCAAAGAGAAGAATGTTAGGCCAAAGGAGGGAATACCAAATGGACCTTATATGAGAATCGTACAAGTACAGTATATAGATAGACAATGAAGTTGTATGAGGACATTAGTGTTTCGAAAGGTGTTTAGAAAATAATTCTAATGTGTAAAACTGCTACATTATAATGTTTTGCCATATTCACTCCAATCGCCTATGAAATATGGGAATCGCATGTTCAACAGGAAGTTACAGTTATGGATAATTTCATGTCTTGAAATTATATACACTATATCGTACACAATCACGTACTTTCTTCCGAGCTGGGAAGAGACTATGACGGAAGCAGGACCTGAGAATATATTATTATATTACTCACTCTATACCGCTTTATCCTGTATACAGAGTCACAGGGGGCCTGAAGCCTATACCAGAATACTCATGGCACGAGGCAGGGTACAATCCATTGTAGAGCACACACATTCACACACTATGGGGAATTTGGGAACACCAATTAGATTAATCTGCATGTCTTTGGACTGTGGAAACCCATGGCACACTGGAAGACTCCATGCACACATACCCGAGGCGGGAATCGAACCCGGACCCTGAAGGTGCAAGGCGACAGTGCTAGCCACTAAGCCATTGGGCTGCCTTATTATATTATATTATAAAAATATAACAATAATAATGATAATAATTAACCAAGGGCATTTAAGGGAAATCCTCTTCCTTAGAGGCAGGTTTTCTTGATTGTCTTGCTACACAACGTTAATCAGCAGCAGCTCAGCTGCCCACATCCGCCAGCAATGCCATAATCACTGTGATTTTATAGATAACTTCTATTTCAAACTACTGTACACTGACACGAAGGTAGCAGCGGAAACTTGTTATGCAAGTAGGAAATCCTTCATAGAACAGAACGATTGCAAAATTGTTAGCAAGCCATGATTAAGAAATCCTGCCCACTGTGTCCTGATTGGTTACAAGAATTTGGTCTCGTCTTTGATTGTTTAGAAACCTCGAGTATGAAGCTGGGACTCAAATCGTGTGCTTTTAAAAGACTTGGAAGTAAATTACTCACTGAGTTTTATGAGATCTAAGACTATTTTCTGTTTATTCTTCTACGTCTTTTTTACTTTCATGTTTCTTTAGAAGTGTCACAGTTTAATGCATGTTTTGTGTACGGGGTTATAAGTTGCACAGCAACACGTCTGTCTATTCCTGGAAGCAAAAATGCCCCATTAAAAGAAAAAAAAAAGAAAAAAACATGTGCTTGCAGTTGAGTCCCAGGGGAATCTCCAGTAAATCCCAGAGTGACTGCAGTCTGTTAATGAGACCTCACCCTAACCACTGTGCCACATACTGTCCCGAGCTGTGCTGCTGGGTGGGCGCTGGGGATGAGGGTTTCAAACCAGATTACATCTCGGGAATGCTACAAATAGAGCAGCGAGAGAGCCTCAGATCAGATCAGGTATGTGGAAATGGCATGAAGGCCTTAAAGATAAATCAGGTGAATAGTTATAAAGAGAGTGAAAATCACGCAAAAGTCACGAGGGTTTTAGCCTGAAAAGTTGGATTTATCCATCCATCCATCCATCCAAGCTGACATCCCTAAATGATGGGTAAAATACATTCTTATACTGTATATATAACATATATATACATAGGGAGAGAGACTATGTTTCCTTTTGAAGTGGCGAAATGTTGCTATTCCTCGATGATCCCACAGGTGGCACTCTAAACTATTTACATAGCACGGCATCCAGTGTGGTAAGTTTGTTAGTAGAATTGTCAAAAAAAAAATATATATATATATATACAATCGGGATATTTACAAAATCCTGATACTAACAGAATCGCAATACTAATGTTTTCTGCAGCTGGGTATCGTGATAATATCGTATTGTGAGTTCCCCCTGGCAACCTACACTCACACAACCAATCATACAGAAGGGCAAATTTTGAACCGCCAATCAGTTGATCATGCGTTTGGACTGTAAGGGAAACCAGAGTACGTGGAGGAAACCTTCCGAGCACTGGGGCAACGTGCAAACTCCATACAAAGAGACTGGAGGCGAGATCTGAACCCCCAACCCTGATGGTTGGTTGGTGATAAAAATGTTAATATATACTTTAATATCCAAACAGGATTTATTCTGGTACAGTATTTCTTCCTATACGTCACACCTTTCATTATTATTATAAAAAAAAAATTTTATTATTTAAAAAAAATTTTTTTTAAATAAATTTAGTCATGTCCAATTCTTTTTTCCCCGATTTTCTCCCCAATCTAGTCACGTCCAATTCCCCTCCCGTCAATTATTATTATTATTTAGTCCATTTATAGCTAGTTGCTATTATCACTCGCTGTACAGAAGCCGTAAACACTTGTATACATCATCAATTTCTTTTAAAGATAATATAACAGATGAGAAAGACCTTGTCGCGTTTCCAAGTAATTGCAACACACAAGCTCCTCTATCTTTAGACCAGGGTTCCCGAAATAGAAGTCATGGCCCCTTGATTCACAAACAGGGTTGTGAAAGTAACGCGACTGTTTCGTTTTTTTTTTTGTTTTTTTTTTATATCTTATTTTACAAATTATACTATTTGTAAAAATACAGATGTAATGTGTTACTATTCTGAAATGTTGCTGGGGTTAAAGTCCAACTAGACAAGATTTAAATGAAGAGCTATTTTAGTCTCTTCTGACTCCCTGCACTAGCGTAGGAGTTGGACAGATTGGATACATTTCCCCCTCCGTCTACCCCAGCTAATCCCTCGAGTGATTCTGACTCACTGGAACAACAGATCTCGAAAATATTCAGTGTGAAGTCGGAATTAAAAATCCAGAATCAAAGGAGAAAATGGAAGAGACTTGGTCAAGGCTTGCAGAAAAGTCTGAAGGTCCACTTGAACCTCAAAGGTTTATGTCTTGAACAAGTCAATACAGGTCTCAGAGCTCCCCTAAAGTGTGTGTTAATGCTCACAACTTAGATAATGCCATGTTTTTTAAAAAACATTAAACCGCATTTATTTCACTCCTCCTCCGAACATGCAGTTTCAGTGTCTAGGTACTCCTGAGCCACGCCTCCTCGAGAACAGCAGGGGGAGGGGATCTTCTTATATGAGGTCACAATATGGGGGAAATCGAACTGCCTTGTTGGATACGAAACAAAAAACCACACACAAAACAGGACTTTTTTTTCTTTTCTTACTTGTTTTTGTGTAAGGCCCGTCTGAATGTCTCACAATTACTTAAAAGTTCATTTTGCATAAGAGACTTTAATTAATCAATGAGCCGTTCTCTTTGTTAAATAACACATTTAAAAATCCATTTATTAACAGGTTTAGATTATGTGGAGCGTCTGCCCCACATGTCCCTGTAAATGCGTTCCTACTATAAAACAACAGATTTAAATAGCATGTTAATAGAAGCCTGTGATCTAAATTACAGCTGGCAGAAGGGTGCTGCTATTAAAAAGAAAAAACAAAGAAATATAAAATAAAAAATATATTCAACATGAATTTACCAGCACTGTGGCAGAACGTTATTAATACTGCATATTGAAATGACAGACGGTATAGAATATTACCAGCTGCTATTTATACTGTACTTACACCTACCGTCAACGTTCACGTTTTATTTTTACATGTAAAATTGCTGATTGGATTACAGAACGTCCGGGAGTAAATACATTCATTTAAATATACGTGGCTAAAACCCCCCAAAAAATTAAACTAAAGTGGTTTTTAACTTGTGCATTTCCACTTTACACCAAGTTCATTTTGAGCTTTATTTGCATTATGGAATAATGAAATGATTATGAATGATGAAGTGGTTGTGAGGTTTTATTAGTTTTACACTCTTTTTGGTTACTAGTCAGGTGTATAGTTTGTGATCTGAGATTCTGAGATTTTAAGCCTTTATAAATGCTTACAGAAGTGCACTTATCGGTGGGAGTGCTAATGTACTATAGTGTACAAATATACAAATACAAAATATATTACATATTATATAGCATAGTATTACTGTGGTACTTTAGACGTTACCATGATAGTCACCATAGGACTTTATGGAGTACCAGGGTAGATCTGCGGCACTTGACTGGGTACCTGGTGTGAACTGTAATATTTTTTGGGCACCATATCACAAGAGGAGATCAGTTCTGCTATCTCATCATTACAATCTGGTAAGTCCCCGGGTCCTGACGGGTTCCCTGCAGAGTTTTTTAAATCATTCTCCTCATACCTTGCACCACA
>JAOVVA010000012.1:12514129-12537250 GCA_028565275.1 Leiocassis micropogon
TTAAAATTCTGTATTGAAACATTCCATGTCTACCCTGTAATATCCCTGTTTTAAAATCAATAAAAATATTGTTGAAAAAAAAAAAAATATTTTTTGGGCACCACAGTGTCTCACAAAGTCCATCAATTATATAATATGGTATGTTTGTACACAAGATATGTTATATAGTACAGGCAGTACCATAGTAGATACCTGCTAGACACTGTGGTACCCAATAAGCATTGTGTATTAACCTTTTGTAAAGTACCATAACGAGTAAAATGGCACTGCGGAGGTTACTATATAAACTTACCATTATGGTACATAAACATGTGTAACATATTTTGAACCGTATCCTGGTACATCTTCCATAGTACCATACTTCACTATACGGTAGAACCTTGTACTGTAGTGTAGTACATGTATTATATCTGCAAATAAGTACCATGGTACTGATTAGTTGGCAGCCATTATAATGATAATGATAATAATAATAAGAAGAAATTAATTTTCATAGCAACACAATGTTTAAGTGCTTACAAAAATATTACAAAAAAAAAAAAACAAGATGCTGGAATAAAAACGTTAATGATAATAATGTATTAGACTTACATAAATGTGAATTATGTGAGTAATTAGTGGCAAGTAATCCTCAATAAAAAATGCTTATTTCAATTTACTAAAACTTTCTTACAGTAGTGTTTGTGAATAAATCTCAGTCTAATACTTGATGTCAAACCCACTGTGTGTTACGGTATTAGATGTATTTGCATGTTCGTTACAGATACAAATACTTTTGCGATAGTGCAAATACAGTACAGTGCACCAACATTTAGGGCATAAGAACTGGATCGTCAACCTGGTGGATATAATACATAACTTCAAACAGGCCATATCGCTGTTAATTTTCTAACGTCTCACAATGACGTCTATGAGAAAAGAATGAAATAAAGAGCAGCATTCAAGAACAAGATCGCTTCAGGGTAGTGTAGTATAACCAGTTTAAGTGGTTCACACATACTTCGTTTACCTGTTTACATCAGAAACAAACCTTTCATGCATAAATTCATAATCCAGAACGCAGAAATACTTTTTTTTCCTTTTTTTTCTTTTACTTTCATTTTTTCAACCTAAATGTAAAATGGAGACAAATTCAATGCACAAATGGACAACATCGTGTAGCAAGTGAAATATTCTTGATTTAGGCATAGAGAACATTTATAATTTCTTAAAATAAGTTTACAACAAACCAAACATAAGATTATTAATCTTATGTCTAGTCAAATTAAGTTATTAAACGTTAAAGCAAAATTTCTAGTGGCACCGATTTTTTAAGTTCTTTCAAGTAATAAATTCCCAAATCTAGCAAAATGATTTGCCAAATTTATTGCTGAAAATGTTAGTAAAATTTGATTAGAAATAAGGTTGATAATCTTATATGTGGTTTGTTGTAATCTTATTTTAAGAAAGTGTCGATAAATGTAACTATATTTAAGATATTTACGCTTGCCAAGATATCATTTTTTGCAGTGTAGTCAATGTTAAGGAATATCATAAATACAAAAAAATAGATATTCTAATGTGTTCATAAAATTGTTAATATTGAGGTTTAAGATATTAAATAGGAATATCTTTGATTAAAAAGCACTTTTTAAAAAATTTTTTTACAAAAAGTAGAACTGTTCATGATGCAGCTCAGATTGATAAAGTAAAATATAAACATTATAATTTGAATCAAAATTAAAAAACTGTTTTAAAAAGCCTAAACTTTTTTGAAGCTGATACAGAATTATATGTATTTGCTTTGGAAGTTTTTGTAAAAGTTTTGTACAGTAGTACAGCAACAAATCACACGACAGTAATGGCCTTGTGGGGTTTCAAAGTGATTTATAACTAAATAATATATATATTTTTTTTTAATGACCACATCAATAAGTATGGATGTGATGCTCGAAAGGGTTAGATTATTATTTTCTCTCTAGTTACTGAATGATGGATAAAGCTATATTTAAGAAGCATAAACTGGAAAATGATATCTGGCAAACTGAAAAGAAGCAACACTGACTGGGTGGATAATGGCTTCATCCATGCTCTAACAAGCCCTGTTTTTCTTGTGCAGCGTTCCAGATGTCCATTACTTGGCTCTGGACAGTAAATAGACACTTAGGTGAACCAGAGGTCAGTCTTGCAGCTAAACGAACAGACCTTGTTGTATTAGATTTAGAGCAGAACCGGATCTTCAGCTGTAGAATAACTAAGATTTTTTAATTATTTAATTTTTTTTATTGGCACCCACAAATAAGGAGAGGACAGAAGGCTGAAACGCTTTGCCAAAGCAAAATCCTTACAGCTTGTTGCTTAAGTGTCCATGTTGCAATGTATTACTCAATAATATTTCGCGGTTTGTTAATCACAAGAGTGTAGGGACATTTCGAAATTGTTCAATGAAACTTCGCCAGTAGAATCCGCTTATTTAGTGGTTTGCATATCACAGGCAACTAAGGAAATCGTGCAATCTTTGGACAAGACTATATACTGTATCATATATGTGTGTGTGTGTGTGTGTGTGTGTATGTACAGTATGTGCTGTCATTCGATTAAATATTTTATTCTAATTAATCACACTCATAGTCTGTAATTAATTACAATTAATCACTCATCAGTATTTAAAATACTTAGATTTACTTGTATTATAAACGTGCAATGTTAGAACAAAGAAATGCATGACAAACTGGTTAAAGGAAACTTTATACAGCCTTATAATATCTCAAACATAACCATTTAGCAAATGTAATGTAAAATCTCTGGAATGGAACCGGCAATGCATGCAGTGGCTGGGTAGTATGGGGTGTAGCAACCGACTGACTATGGGGCTCGAACCCGGATCCTCAGACCCAAATATCAACAACCGAGAACCTTCACCATCCGAACCACCAATCCAGGTAACCGCGCTACGATTATGGGAAGCCATTAAGGTCAAACCAAAGTATATACTATATATATATAGTATATATAGAATAGTATATATATATATATATATATGAAAGAAATATTAATAATAAAAATTATAGAATTGCAATAAAAACAAATCAGCACTGGAATATTGTGATATCGTATCAGCTGGCCCCCACTTATTCCCATCCCTAGTCACTCATTTCTGCAAGAACATCTTATATAAGTTGTGATCGCTCAAAATCTGCAAAGATCAAGTCACGTCACAGGTAGCAAACATTCGACCGGTCATTGCAATGTGAAAAAACAGTGGTGAAAAATTTTCAGGGCCATAAAAAAATACCACAGGGGGCATTGCAAGCATTTTTATCCCAACAGGACATGGGATCTGATCAAACACCAGAGGAGGAGCAGAGCCAAAAGAACTTTGGAATAAAAATAAAGATATTCAAAATGAAACTTATGAAGAAGAACTGTGTGGTTGCTTGAGCAACTGCTTGAGCAAACACAGTAATGATGTAGCTACGGCCAAGAAACCCGACAGCGGCCTGTGTGTTACCCCTTAAACCACCAGGTCCTGTCAACAGATTGTCATGTTTTTTTTTTGTTGTTTTTTTCTCCCAGTGTTTATTCACTTTTTTATTGTTGTATTTTTGTGCTGCCAAACTTTTATGTTGTCTTCCGTTCCAGGCTTCAGTTCCCAGCATGCACTACACCTCACGTCACTGGACACACGTACAGTCACATGGTCTTGCTTGTATCCGTGCAACTTTTTCTACCATAATTATAGGCTTTTTATTATTTCTGAGTTTATTCTTTGTCTGGCCTCCGGATATACCCAGTGTGTCTTAATGTCATCGGGTTTTGTTCTCATTCTATTGCTAATCTAATACTAATGCTGAGTCCTACCGTAGGCCAAAGTTCCTGTTTTCAAATTGAGGTTTTGGCTTTCTTTTGTTTCGGTTAACCACTTATTAAACATGTCTGCATTCACATTCCACACATTCCATGTATGTTTCAAAAATTCAGGCTCAAGTCAAACCGGGGACTTCTGCAGACTAACCACTACCTTTTATTTCTCTATATAATCCGCTGCTACACTAATGCACTTACCCCAGTGTTTCTCTGGTGCTTGGATACCATCAGGGTAAAAAGTTTTTTCTCAGTACGCAGTACGCTTCCCCATCAGCACTATTCTGTCATTCAGCTCTGCGCGAGCTTTCATGGATTTCCATGGAATTTTGTAGCCACCTCACGGCGATCAAGTCAAAGCGGGACGTTTGAGTGTACAGAAGACAGTTCTGAGAGTAAAATCGTCCTTTACTTCTCTATACAATCCCCTGATACTCTAACGCACTTATGGTTGAAAAAGTTGAAAAACTTTTCTCAGTACGCCGGAGCCATGATCAGACTGCCTGCTTCACGTCTGAAACGTTGGCCTCCCAGGAACTCCTTTAATGACCTAAACATGTGGAAATGGCTTGAAGTGAGGTCAGAACTGTACAATTGTAATATCATTGTAATAGAATTGATGCACAATAATGTATCAGTTGTAGTGATGGATTGTTCATGAACGACGAGTCTTTAACAAGACTCAGAAGAACAAGTAGTCTCAGAGAGTGATTCGTTCATTTTCTACTGGGTGCGTATGCGCAAAGCATCGCAAAACCTCCGTAGGTTATGTACAGGAAACAGACAAGAGTAGTTACCTTTTAGCCTTCTAGTCTGAATCGTTCGTTTTTTTGTCACGTGACTCCCATAGACGCTATGCAGTGCGGTCCACAGGATACCGAATTGAGCAGTTCTTCTCAATGAGTCTTCAAGTCCCGAGCCGTTCGTTTTTTTGTCACGTGACTCCCATAGACGCTATGCGGTGCGATAGATTCTAAAGGATAAACGACTCAGATTAAAAGACTCATGAGAAGAACTGTTCGAATTCCTTTGTATTGCACTGCATAGCATCTATGGGAGTCACGTGACAAAAGAACGAACGACTCGGACCAGAAGATATAAGAGGTGAGCTGCTCATTCTGTTTATTATAATATGTCCTTAGCTGCATTGTAATATTTTCATTACTGAAACTACAGCCAAAATGTGTGTATGTAGACGTGTTGGGGGTCTGTTTATTGGAAATGTAACATTTTATTTTATTTCTGATCAAAAGAACGAAATGAACTAAATGACTCGAAAAAAAAATCCGGTCAAGTTGATGAACGAGATTTAAATCACTAATCAATTATAGATAAAAAAAAAACAAAAAAACTTGATTATAACCTCCACCCAAGTACTGTACTGTATATCAAACAGAAATGTACATTAAATAGAGGTGAAGTTCTGCATCGTGTGTTGTTTTTCACAATCCATTTTATAAGTGGAAGTGTTTTTCTTTTCTATCGACAAATCTTTTGACTAGAACTGTTGCAAAGCCGAGCAAAACCACAAAGGCAGAGACCAAACATGTAATTCAGCATTCAGCATGACCTCTTTAACATTTGGCAACGTGCAATTTGCAATGAATAGAACAGGGGTAGCGACCAGAACCCGAGAATGTGGACAATAATAATAATAATAATATCGTGATTAGCAATGATTAGAAGCACACGCCTAGTGTTTGTGTGTGTGTGTGTGTTGAGGCAAAGTGAAGTTATTTTTAAATCTTGGCATTAAAAAAAAAAAAAAAACAGTATGTGACACTGTTCAAAAGGCTCGAAAAAATAACACACGGGACTGCTATCACACCTCGTCAGTGTAGCGCTGATACGCACTGGAGCACTGGAAGACTAAAGCATGACTCAGCACTGAAGAACATCAAAGGATGAGTAGAAAGGGACAATCTGAAAAAGAGAACACTCAGGATGAAAGCGTGTCGGTGGTATCCACAGCGCTCGCATTGGCGGTGATGTTATTAACCTCTAAGAGACGGTCTTTAGCCCTATTTAAACAGGATTAAATTAACATAAGGACCCGATTCCAGTCCCATCATTTGCAAGGCGCTACGGCATGATTTCTGCCCTGCCTACCATTAGAAAATTAGATCGCTTGCTGTTTTTTCCAGCTAACTCTGCATTCTTGGGCAATAAATAAGCGGCCTCGTGCATTAGAAAAAGGTTTCGAATTACTTTGATCAAATGACATCGGAACAACGTTGACCGCATGACGATAGAAACGTTGAACAAACGTTGCAAAAAACGACTTTAAAACAGCATGAATACCAAACTGATGGCCTCGGCGAGAATCAAACTCTGTGCTGCTGAAATGCACCGAAACAATGCTCCGCCCTTTTTTTTTTCTCCAAGTGAGAAAAAGAATATCTGTATATAGTGGTTAAAATTCATAAACATTATTTATGGCAACGAATAGTAATGCAAAAAATGCAAGAGAAACATATAGAATGGTCTAAGTTGGCATAGTAAAATTTAAGGTTTGTTGATTAATTCACATTTTTTTCAGTGAAGTGTGAACTTTGTAATATTCGACTTGAGAACTTTAAGAAGTTTTTAGGACACAACTTATAGTATATACTGTAGCGCCCAGGTAACTACACCATACGAACGCATTGAAGATAAGAAAGTATTATTCTAAGATTTTAATACAAAAGATCAAATTTAATAATAAGTTAAAAAGTTCAAGATTTTACATCCAACAAAGAAGTTTTTCAGCTGTTTACATCATCTCCTGTTCACTCGCATAGCTCTATCGTTAATAATAAAAATAAAAAAAAGTACTATAATATAATCAGGAAAGAGGATAGTAATTACTGTTGAAGTGTACTTTTCAGTTGTGGGGAAATTTTTGCGGCTCTCTGCGTGAAGCGTGCGAAAAGAAAAGCGGTTCACATGGACAGGTTCACTGAGGGAAAATGATGTAACCTTTTTATTTAGAAACTGGTGAAACCACCTTGGCATTAATTACAACCAGACTTTCTAGTTGCTCTTCAGTCTTTCACACGCATGAAAAGGCAAGACATTACAACAAGATCTGTGACTATGATTTAGCCATAAATAAAAATGAAAAAAAAAGAGAGAGAAAGATTTGTTTCGAGTTTAACATCTCTCGTTAAAGGTCCCATGTATTAATATTTCTTTTACAAGTTAACACGGGTCTCGGAGCTCCCCCAAAGTGTGTTAATGTACACAGACTGTCTGAAATACCACTCAGATAAAATGTACATTTTAAAATTTAGATTTTAAATGCACGGGAACGACAAACGTTAAACTCAAACGTCAAACTTTGTATGATTCACTCCTCCTCCAAATATACCATTTCAGTGTCGATTGTTGAGCCACGCCCCAAAGAAAACACCAGAGCTGAGCAACAAGAGGGGATCTTCTTAAAAATATTTTTAAAAAAAAAACAACATTTTTTACATGTCACACTGGAGAGTCATCTGACTGCGTAAAAATTATGATAAAAAAGTTAATTTTGTATAGTAGGTGCACCCTTTTAAGTTGTAGAATTTCTGGTTATTAATTACAGGTTCTGTATACCTGTAATGCTTTTCAACCCAGTGGATAAAAGTACGAAGTAAAGATAAGTTGAACAGAGCTGTTTTCAAAGCTGGATTTCAAAGAAATTTATTCTGACCAGAGAGAAACAATCATGTCTAGTGTTTACAGTATATGGCTTATATTTACCTACTGTACTGTACAGATTATGTAAGGTTTACTCCAGAACTCTCATTCCCGTTGAAAATTTATTCCGATTGGGCCGAATCGGGTCAGACTGAGTCTATTACTGGTCTATTACTCAGATTGTTAATAGAATATTTACTGTAGGTCCACATAAAAGTTATAATGTTATAAAATTAAGGCTTTATTCGTCACATATACAGTACATACATTACTGCACAATATAATTCTTCATTCTTCGCATATCCCAGCTTTGCTAGTAGGCTGGGGTCAGAGCACAGGGTCAGCCATTTTTTAGGGCGACCCCCAGAGCAGACAGTGTTAAGGGCCTTGCTCTAGGGCCCAACCTACCATCGACCTTCTGATCATTGACCACCGCCCACCAAAGCACCCAATGACTGCAGATGTACAAAAGTTTAACTGCAGAAGTACTTATGGATTCTGCAGCGTTGCCTTGTATAGTACGTTATAATACAGTACGTCTGGGGAGCTTTCCTATTAGTCGTGCCTCGAGTGTTCATAAATCATTTATAATAGTTTCCAGTTCTAAGAACATTAAAAAAAAAATTCATTGAGGTCCTCTGAAATCCTTCAGTTTGATTAGGTGTAATGTGAATATAATAACAAAATTCTCATCTATAATTGCTGTGTATGTCAGAGAATATTTTATGAAGTAAGGAAAATTAAACCCACTTGTCTCCTTAACTTACAGCTTCATGCACGTTTTCCATCAATGGCAGAAGTTTAGCGTTTCGCCCCGTTTGGTCTCAAAGTGAGGACCCACAGGGTTGTGAGATTTTTATAATTTAGGTACAGTGAAGTTACTGGTTTAAAGTAAATGTTTTTTTTTCTGAACCTTAAACATGCCTCCATTCATCCATCCATCCATCCATCCATCCAGGAATCTCTGTAATCCAACTAGGGACCGTGGAGGCCAGTGGTGATTATTGTATTTATTCCCATCTTGTATGACCGTGGTACGTCAGCATTCACACACACTATGGGTCATTTGGGAACGCCAATTAGTCTAACCTGAATGTCTTTGGACTGTGGGAGGAAACCGGAGTACCCGGAGGAAACCCACCAAGCATGGGGAGAACATGCAAACTCCAGGCACACGGTAATCAAACCCAGGACCTGGAGGTGCAAGGCGACAGTGCTAACCAAACATGCCAAGAAATTTTATTTCGGCTGCTTCCGTCAAGGGGTCGCCACGGTGGACCATCTGATCCGAACACAAGTTTTACACCGGATGCCATTCCTTCCAAACCTCCTATTTTTCTAACCAGGCTTCCGACCAGCACTGCAGGCAGGGACTGGGTAATATGGGGTGTGGCAAACCAACTGATGGCGGGACTAAACCCCGAGTCCTCAGATCCTCAAATGAACACCCTAGAGCCTTAGCCGCCTGAGCCACCACTCCCACAACCATGCCAAACATATCACTGCATAATTTTTCATGACATTTTAACTTTCATACTTTTTTTACAGATTAAACTCTTATTTTGTAAATTATGTTCCGGTACAATTTAAATTTCTATCTCATTTCATTTTATAACACTATAAAGTATTATAGCATTATAAAGTATGAACATTATTTAATTGCAAGGTACCGGCCAAATTAAGTGACATAGATACAATAAATAAATGCATTGAAACAAAGTCTCTTGTATAAACACTATGACACACCCTGCTTTAAAAAAAAAAAGTGCCAGGGTGTGTCAAAACCACCAAATAAGACACCATGTGTGCACTCATCCACTCTTAAGAAGTTCACTATAATTTACTATAACCATTTTCATATCCAAAATTCCACAGGCTGTGCAAAACTAGTAACACAACCCTAAATTCTGACAACTCGCAGCGGTTCACGATACCAGAGCTGCAAACGCTAGCCACGTCGGTTTACTGAGCGCGACCCATATGCGGCCCATATGCTTCTCTCCGCTGCCTCTGACTTCCTCACCCAGAGTCAGTAACTGATTCATGTCTGCTTAATGAAGAGCAGTCTAGCCTTGCAACTGTACAATCTGTCCACATGCGTGCACGCAGAGCGCCGCTGTGCCATAACGGACCGCTTCTGCCTGCTGCGTGCCATAGTCCTGTTCATGTAAATCAAACAGCACTTCATTACACTCAATCAATCAACTATTACATGAATACCGAGTCTGGTCTCAGATCTAATACAATACAGGATCTTGCCAGACCAGAATTTTTGGTTCGGATTTAGTAACTGATGACGGTATGTAATCCGAAGACTTCCCGCTACTGAGAGAATTCTACCAAATCTGTGTTAATTGAATATAAAATTTGTATGACCACTTTATTATGTACAGCTGCACATTCATTTAATCATCTGCCCATCAGCCAATCATCTGTCAGCAGCGCGGTGCACAAGTCGTCCAGACACAAGTCGAGAGCGTCAGTTAATGTTCACACCAAATACCAAACTGGAGGAGGGGAAATGTGATCTCACCAACTTGGCATAATTGTTCTTACCAGATGGGCTGGTTTAAGGATCTCAGAAACTGCTGATGTATTGAGATTTTTTTTTTTTTTTGAGATGCCAAAGCAAATTCAAAACATGAAGGTGGAAATGCCTTGTTCATGAGAGAGGGCAGAGGAGAACATCTAGACTGTCCTCACTGAGTCAAATATCCACGCTGAGTAGAAAAGCATCCCAGAACGTATAACATTCTGGCTACATAAGCTACAGCTGTAAAAGATTACATCGGTTTTCCGGTGTCGGAGTCAGTGTCGACTAGAAATCTACAGTGCAGTGCAAAAAGTCTTGAGCCACCCCTTGAGTTTCCTAAATGACATCATGTGTCATGTAGATTAAATGAAAGAAAAGGGAACGAATGTTTTACTGTGACAGGCTGCGAAGTATCATTTAGAAATTAAATGTAACAACCTCAGCAGCAACCTCGTTTCCCCTCTCATCTGTTCCAATCTTTCAGCATTCAGTATCATCAGTATACTAATCACCAGCCTGATCATTTATCATCATCTGCTTAAGTTTCTCACCAGTTCCTGCCTTTAGTTAGCTTTATTTATTTTTTTATTTTTTTAAAGTGCACTGATTGGCTCGGCTAGACCCAAACAATGGGAGACAAAATTTTCTCTAAACTACCTAGATAATACAAGAAAGTCTGGCTCTTTGGAAGAAAAATATAAAGAAATGAGGGGTGGCTCAAGACCTTTCGCACAGTACTGTATGCTACACGCTTACCAAAATAAACAGGAAACACGTTTGCTGATACAGAGAACTTTGTACTTTCCTGGTACAAAGGAACATGACAAGCTATAGTTTTGTGTTGTTGTTTATTTCCATCACCGAGAGTAAAAAAAACAAAACAATTTCTGGTAAGGAAACTATTTAAAGTGTTTCAATTTACGTGACGACTGGAACACGTTATGTACAATATGATCAATGTCAACTGTGAAAATGAATACTTTATTAAACTAAAAGTATTCACAAAGCTTCTTAGAATACTCTCAGAGAGCTCCTATCTTGGCTTAAAAAGTCCTAGCTGGGAGTCCTATGCTAAAAGTGATTTAGTAAACTTCTCAGAGCAACTCTGAGTAAGGAAAGTACAAAAACCTTTGTTCTTAGTGAGGAGGTGTGGTTGACCCCGTTGCTAGGGACGACTCAGCAATTCAAGGACTGTGATTGGTTGATAATAAATAACCTCGGTAAATGTCTTGAAATGCACTCTTTGTGAAAATAGAATATATGCACTTTTGGATGGGATGTAATCAACAATCCAAGAGAGATGGTAGGAAGTAAAACAACAAGAAAACCAAATTGGACAAAAGAGCATATTTCTTCTTTCCTCCATTTTGTCCTCTGCTATATAAACTCTTAAGCCTCTTAAAAGTCCTCCTCTCTACTCTTAACAATTTTTACCTTAGGAGCTGTTTTCAGGGCTAAGATGTTTCGTAAGTCATTTTTATCTTAACTAAGATTAAGTCCTAAGTTTAAGAGGAAATTCTAAGAAAGTGTCATAATTCTAAAAATTTTCTTAGAATTTCATCACTAGGAACAACTTTTAGGCTTAAGAAGATTTGAGAATACGGGCCCTGATCTGTTTCTCTCTTGTTACAATAAATATATTCTTTCTACACATTTGTCCCACATGAGGGTAACATTAGGTGATGTGCTGAATGTCCAGGAGTATAATCTTGCTTCCATTTCTGATCCGTCTGGTCTTGGGTTGAGGAAGGGCCACTGATCGGCTCACATCTTATGCACATTTAAGATTCGACCAATCGTAGAGGAGACTGAATTCCTTCTGCTTCTGTTATATTTCCAACAGATGAAAAGCTTCACACTTACAGTATGTTCTGATTAAATGCTTTGCGCAGATCGGATCAGCGTCCATGTAGAACAGATGAGTTGGAATCTTTAATTGGAATGAATTCAATCGGATGGAAAAGAAAAAAATCCATGCAAACATAGCAACAGAATACACAGAATGGATCATACAGTACCTACACACCATGTTAGAGATTTTTTTACTTGAGAAAATACCAAGTACATTTTTTGGATGTGGTGTTTTTGGGTTTCTCTTAAATCAAATTTTCTCCAGATTTTTCAGATTTTCTCCCATAACTTAGCTGTAACCAATTCCCACCTGTCATTAGTCCACTCCATCATCAAGGCTACCACCTTGCCTGGCAACCGCACCTTTTTTTCGATCACGAACCGTGAAGAGCGGCTTAATGTAGTCGGAGGAAAGCACAATTCGATCTTTCCTCTTGTGTTGCCGTCACAGATGGCCATGATTAGTTACCGATTGATATCAAAGCGATTTAGTGCCACCCGATCAGCTCTCTCTAGGTTCCATTGCTGCATGAGGACCTCTGGATGATGGTGGCGGGGGGCTAATTTTGGATATGTTGAATAATGTACATTATATTAACAGTTCTGGGAACTTCCGGTTAGCAGCCACATGGAGTAGACGTGTAAGTTAGGTGCTCCGACAATTTCGAATTTCTTCACTCCCTTATTCGTCTCTAAATGCTCAATTAAATCTTTAGGATATAATAACTTCATACTCTACCCCACGGTTATCTATTTTTCACTTATAATGGCTACCAGGAGTGTTAAAACCGGGAAAAAAGATGACTCTGCGACCGCTCTAACAGGCTATTTCTGTGCTGTTAGAAAAACACCGTGAAGCGTTAGCGACTGAATTTAAATCCTCGTTTAGTTTATTCGTAAGTAAACTAGACCAAATTCAAGCCCGAGTAGAGGATCATGGCCAGCGCTTACGCTCATTAGAACTCACTACGGATGACCTGAGCCAGCGTGTGAGCGAGTTGGAGAACATCTGCTCCGGTCTTCGGGAAAACAACGACGTTAACAAACTACGTTAACGGCCAAAGTCGTAGACCTAGAAGGCCGGAGCAGGAGACAAAATCTGCGCATCCTAGGTCTTCAAGAAGCTACTAAAGGTGGACTCCCTACCGAGTTCTTTTGTGTGAGCTGTTTGCATTTTAGTTTATGAATGTTTATCAACTGGTTCCTCCTTACAAAAAAAAAAAAATTATTTCAGTTTGGCTTATAAAAGAATAAAACTGAACTGAACATAACTACCTCAAAGTTTCATTTCATCCGGTATAGCAAAACTACTTCTGCATAAAAACAGCACAGTGGGATCATTGCTCATTCGGTGCTATAACATCATGGCTTCACGTGCGAGCACGTGTCTAACAAGGCGCATAAAGCTTTTTTTTCTGCCTCACAGCTCCAGGGTTCTTGGTTTGATCCTGTGCTCTGATTTCACATGTCCTCATGGTTGTCGTCTGGGGGGGTCTTTTGGTTTCCTGACACTACCCAAAAAAAAAAAAAAAAACAGGTCAGAAGCGGTCTCGCTAAAGTGTGAACGTGTGAATGTATACACGCGGCTCGTCCGATCGACCCCGGACGAAGAGGAACAGCGAATCACCGGGACATTCCACAGCAGGAAAACAGGACGTGTCTCAATCCAAAAGGAAAGGGAGGGTTGAGGAGAGGCCGAATAAGCTGGCATGATCCACGCTCTCGTCCTCATCAGCTGTTATTTGGACTTTCCCCATCCCACGTGAGTTGGTCCCTCACAGCCCTGGCACAGCCTGATGCACATATGTGTTGTTGGGGCCATTATGTAACCTTGGCTGCTACCCTCACCTTTTTCTTTTCCCCTCTCTCTCTTTTCATCTCAGACATAGCTCTCTCTCCCCAGACACCCCTCCTAATTCTGTCTCTCCTGGATTTGCAAAAGGGCTCATGGGATTTAGCTCATACACCATTTATGTGGCCATCAATAAAAAGGGATTCTTTCAAGCTTATTTTATCATGACAGCTTCCTTGTAGCAAATTTGTACAAAGAAATGTTACAAAGGCAAGTGAAAAATGTAGCACTAAGTGTGAAAAGTTCCACACTTAGGAAACGTGTAAACTCTTTTACAATTTCGTCATCGGTATGTCATATTCGACTCTGTGAGCTTAGATTTGTATGGAATTTTGGCCGTTCAAGTCAATCTGGGACTTTTGAGTAGGGAGAATAACAGAACACAGTTATGAGAAGAAAAAAATACCTTTATTTCTTTATATAATCTCCTGCTACACTAATGCACTTATACGTAGGTAGAGAGGGAGAAAGTTTTCCCAGTATGCCGGAGCCGCGATCGGACTCCCTGCTTCATGTCTGAAACGCTGGCCACCCAGGAACTCCTTTAATGTGGAACTCCCTTGTGGAAATGGCTTGGAAATGGCATTTCAGCCGAGTTCCTGTGATGTGCAAGTGGTGTTGGTGTATGATTTTGTGAGTTCCTACACACAGATGCGTCTCTTCCGCAGGTTGGCGACAAGTTATCGGATCAGGAGTTCCACTCACTCGAATGCCGATGGGAATGAATAAAGGAGGCTCCGAGCCAACTTGGCCAGGATTATCACTCATGACTGTTTTTTCAAAATGATTCAAATATTGTAATTTACAAGTGATTTATCAACATATTTATTATAGAAGTGAAATGAAAGCTAAAGAAACTTTTATGAATCCGAAATATAATTCCTAACAGATAGTCATAAAAACAGCGCTGTATTCAAAAACACGACAATATATCATTCACAACTACTAAATAACGTCACACAGAACTACAGGATCTTATACATGCTTAATGCATTCAATTTATGATAGTCGCTCTGAATTGCATGCTTTATCTCTAATGCGCACATGCTGCTCGGACATACCTCCTCCTGATTAAAACAAATGGACAGTGATAATTCTACAGTTTCAACTGTCTCCAGTAAGTTCTACCACAAATAACATAATGGATAATGTAGAACTGCAGTACATTGGTGGGAGAATAAAAGGAGCTGAAAAGGGTTGGGTGTTGTGTCCTTGCGTGACCTTTACCTCCATCTGAACCTGCTGTTTCTCTGCATGAAGCATGCCAGAGGGCTGAAAATAGCCCCACACAGCAGCCATCACCCCTGTTCCTCAATACACGTGATCTGTTTACCGGTCACACATGAACTACCCTCTACCCATTAAAACTTAGGAGCCTTGATTTGATAAATTATTTTGACTTACACGAGAGTTACACAAGCGCTGACCGAGGAATCTGATTGGATGCGAGTAGTGATAAAGAGCATAACAGCATTATATGTCTCAACAGAGGTTCTAATAACCATTAATTACAATAAATGCCAGTCACCAGCTCCACCAGTCGTGGTTGGTTAGTTCTGACAGGATAGGTATGGCGAAGCATAATAGCTGGTTAAATAAACTAATACATCAAATTATCTGTTGATAATAAATGGTGTTTGTGGAACTGTTGTATAAAAGCAGTATCACACTTATCAGCAGGTCATACTGTTGTAGCGAATATCAGCACGGCTGTGATATATTCACTGATAGCCATGCTGATATTCAGTACAACAGCACTTATTCTCATGTGATATCGCTTAATTAGAATTAATAACAATTTATTATAACTCTAATTATTTTTACAAAATTGCAGAACCGACAATAAGATCAGCTACAAGAGCTTAAAATGCACTCGTTCTAGTATTTATTTGTGGTGGCCCGCCCCCGTATCGACAAATTTTACAATTATTTAGCCTCTAGAGACCTGGAAGTCTTAATATAAGGACATGACATTGTCTTCTAACTACACTGTCTATATATCCATGTCTAACTCACTTACTCATCTTCTATACCGCTTTATCCTGTGTAGAGGGTCGCGAGGGGCCTGGAACCTATCCCAGGGCACAAGGCGAGGTACATCCTGGACGGGGTGCAAATTATATATTCTTATAGGATCTTCATAAGAGGAGAGTTCATAAGAGGTATCATTCTCTTGTCAAACTTCTTTATATTTGAAGACACTGATTAAGTTCGTCGTCATCGGATGCTAAAAAAGACAACGACTGAGGAAAAAATGCACTGTACACAACAGCTGTACACAAAAGCCCCTCTCCCCCACACACACAAGAGCACCGCCCTTCCGTGAATCGCTCTAAAGTGCTCGTGTACATCGACAGTTCATGTTGTTGAATGGTCTGTTTACCAGCAACAGCGATCGGTGCGCTATGTGAAAATAAAGATGGCGGAAGAGGAGATGGATCATAAGAAGGCCGATTTAATCCGGTGTTCACGAAACGAATCGCAGAGACCTGACTCCTGACAGAGGCCAGCATGGCTAGTAAGGATAATGAATCTAATGGGAGATTACAGCTGGGTTGTCAAGGTTACGACTACATGAAAAACAAACCGTGACAGGTTAATAGATTTTTAATCTGGGGTTCAAGCACAGACACCACCAGGAAACCAGTTAGTTCCTGTACTTGCTGGGATGAAGGGCATCCTCAGTGCCAGTCCCAAGCCTGGGAAAAGGGAGTGGGTTGCAGCAGGAAGGGCATCTGGCATAAAACCTGTGCCAATAACCTGCAGATTGAATAATCGAGAATAAAACTATTAAAATAAATTAAAATAAATGTGTGCACAGAAACTAACTGGTGTCTTGGTCATTCCACAAATTTAAATGGATAAAAAGTATGATATGCTGTTGATGCTTTATTGAAAAGAATCGCGACTGGTATAAGAAGAATAAAACGCTAGGGCTATGTTCGGAAAATAACACTTCTCCACAAACCAGCCCATCAATGATTATTTTTCTATGACTGCCTGATTTATCCCATACGTAAAAGACTGCTATGTGTACCTAATCAGCATTTTGACAAAAATGTAACCTTGGCAAACTTAATAAATTCCAGCATGAACAACTTTGTAGCATGAATGTAACACTGTGCAGTGAGATGCTGCCTTCAGCCTTGGCCACAATCAAACATAGAATACAGCTGTGCTCTAAGCAAACAGCGTCCAAAGAAATAAAAGAAGTGACGATATAAATAGAGTGCTGAAAACTTAAATTCCTATTATAGATTTGGGTTTAAGTAGGACAAACTCATCTCAGTGCACATGACAAGTCGAGACCGATGCACCAATACAATATTTTTCTGTCACCTTCTCCCAGTTTTTTTTTTTTTCTTCCCCCATCTCCTTCTGTCATTTGGAGCTCGGAGGCCAGCCAACTTGCTAACAGGATGCATCTCACATTTTTTGGGGGGCTGGCGATATATTCACATTTTACCCTCTCGGCTGCTTTTGAATTTCAAGCAGCTCTGTATGAATGAGCCGAGGACTCGGGAAGGCGTTTGGCACGTTGTCTTGAAACTCAAGTCCTTGACTAGTTGTGACAACCTGCCTTTGTAATACTTAAAGCTTAGCCGGCAGAAAAAAATCCACAGAAATCGTTTAAATGCATTAGGAAATAAGATACATCATGATACACAATTAAAAAGAAACACAATGCTGTTCGCTTAATCATAGCTTCATAATAATAAGCTTCATTTAATTACTGTATCTTAGTCCAAAAATCTTTGCCCCAAAATCTCTCTCTAATCTGCAGATTCTCATCTTGATGCATACGGCCAAAAACGGGGTATTGGTGATAAAAAGTGTCTCACCTAGGTGAAAAAGTGAATTTTCACATAGGATCATGCAGTATAACACCATTTTTCATAATACACTGCGTGCGTGACCTGCACGCGTAACTCTGCCAGACAAATAAATCATAGTTTTATTGGTGTATCCAATCACACACACATTTACAAGAAAGATCACAATAACACGATATTTCTCCGGTATAAATTAAACAAGTGGCACACAGCTCACTCGCTCTGCATCATCCTTGCCTTGATGTGGCTTCTAGAAAAGGAAATACAGCTTTGACAAATGAGTGTTCACGAAAACACTATGTCATACTGTACACTAGCAAAGCGCTAAGTGCTTTTTTCCAGCCTAAAAGTCTTGAAGTGTGTGAAGCAAGAACTATTGCTTTGCTAGCAGAACCTGAAATGTTATTTTTTCCCTTAAAGTTCAGTCAGGCAGTGCCTCCTGAGCTAAATTAGCCATCTAAGCTAATCTCAACTGTGCAATTTTCAAATTTTAAGTAACAATCGTTATTGAAAGCAACCTAATACTTTACCGGTAATTAAAATGCTTTAATTACCGGTAAAGCACTGATTTTCTCTCACAAAACATTTTTTACTTGATATACCTAGCTAGTTAGCTATCTTTCTAGATAAACAGTATAAATCTAACAGATTAATCTAGGTTTTTAAGAACTTATCAAAGTTATTATTAATATTATTATTATTATTATTATTATTATTATTATTATTAAAAGCAAAATTTTTTGTAATGTAATAAATTATTTAAAAAATAATGTAGTAAATTAGCAAAAATTAGCACAGCTATGATTAGCTACAGCGCTCATGGCTTTGTACCTGCTATTGTGCTTTTTACACATATACTGAGGTAAATTAGCCACCTTAGCTTTGTTTTTAGCTGATCTCAATTACACTTCTTCCTTATTTTGGTTAACAATTGTTAATTAAAGCAACTTAATATTTAAAATAAAATGGCTGCTGACATAATGACTTGATGGACATAAAAATAATTTTACAAGTAATTTCCCTTTTTAAAAAAATATGTCAACATTTGCACTACGGGAAATTTGAGAACGCCAATCAGCCTAACCTGCATGTCTTTGGACTGTGGGAGGAAACCCATCTAGCACAGAGAGCATACGGCAAACTCCACGCATACAGACCCAAGGCGGGAATCGAACCCGGACCCTGAAGGTGCAAGGCGACAATGCTAACCACTAAGCCACTCCTACAGTATTTAATCTGTTAAGAAAAGAGTTGAGCAAAAATAGTAATAATGCTAACACCATAACCATGGCGGATAGTTCCTTAAATTACTTTGTGCTTTGAGTGACACTGCAAGAAGGAGAGTGCCACTGCATTATGTACCATTATTGTTCACTATCTCACAGGAAGTTTTGAAATGCTTGTACTTACACTTCCCCATTTATTTAATAAAAAAAGTTTTAAAAAGTTGAAGGTCAGAGCTGGCTTGTTTTTCTTTATCATCATTAGAAGCTTTTACTTATCATAAAATATCATAAATGCAAAGTCTTACTCTTTGTTTGACTAATATTTGTCTGAAAGTCCATCATCACCAACAGGACGATTCATATTCCATATAACAGTTGTTATGCCTGGGGTACTGTACTTTGACTAATCTGAGACATTCAACTGCTATCAACATGTACACCTTTTAACAATGGTACATGTATGTCAAAAATTGCATAAATACCTTTTAAAAATGAATCACACAAATAATTATGTATTTTTTTTGCTCCCAAACGGCACAACAGAAAAACGTAGACTCTATCATCGAACAATCTAATCGTGTTTGAAATCCAAAAATCCCGCCGCCATTCATGGCCGGGTATCCTAGGGGGCAAAATTGTCCTTTTTCTTAAGGCGGCATGGGTTGCATACTTTTTCTCTCATATCACACAGACACTATTCAATCATGTGTCTCTCTGAGAACTTGCAAGCAGAAGAGGGTGGATAGTATTTGCGAGTGTTTCTGGCTAATTCTTAACATTGCAACAGCAATTCGAAAAGATGCATTCGGCTGGCTTCATTAGCCTCCGAGGAAGCACGTGATGGCCTTCGCCCTCCTTGATTGTAACTCTCACTCCATGGGTGGAGGCATAAAAAAACGTGCGAGAATTGGCAAGGGAGAAGAAAAAATACCGTATCATTAATCAAAAACAAGGCCCTTCAGCCTAGAGAGGATTTGTACGCAATGTGGCCTGCAAAAAAAATAAATTAACCATCGTCTTGCTTTTGACGTTTTAATGCCTTTTTCCTGGACTCAGATTTTTCCCCGATTATGTCACACCACTTGACTGTTTAATAAAGGAAATGACTAATTAAAGAGAAATGATGCAAAAGAGAAGGAAATGAGGACAGAAGGAAACGAGAACAAACATACTGTATTTACTAAATGGAACTTTCACTGAAGCGTCACTTTAAAGCGCGTTTCGTAAATTCACTCATTGAGATCCCAGCTGGATTACACAGAGATGTGATTACACACTGAATTATCCTTAATTAAAAACATTATTGCGCGTACACGTCACAGGGTAGTGTTTTAGCCTTTACACGGCTCCACTTCTCCATGCACATTAACTCACTTTCATGCAGGACCTGTTGTTTATACATACACTATTTCTTTTATAATGTTTTTTAAAATTTAATTAATTAGGAGTATTTGTGGCTTGTATTATTGTATCGCTTACTGCAATACTCGTTAGAGAACTTACACTGCAGGCTTGTGTCAAGTATTACAGCAAAAAAAAATGCTCCCTTATAGAAAATACGCGTGTGTCCTCACTCTCCTCTCTCCCTCGACTCCTCTGGCTGCATCTTATTAATTAACAGGTGCATCCTTCAAGATGGCAGATTTTGACTGATAGTCAGTTCATGAGAAATGGATCAGGTTGAAGGACGGAGGAATCACTATGGGTAAAGAAATGCAAAAGCAAAAGATACTGGTTTAACCATGAGGTTAACAGGCTGAAAGCACGTTATGTGAATCGTTTAATCAAGGCCGTAACGTCGGCAGTGTGTGGGCTTGTCGCTCATTCTACAGTTTGCTTTACTGAGAGGTTTGAGTTTCAGACCTCACTACAGACCTCACACCTCTCTTCTGCTCTCCAAACCACACACCAGAAAGGCTCTAATCACTGCCCACGCAAATCCAAACAAACACACACAAAATTTTTTTAAAAAAAACAGCTCCTCAGCTCTTCAACCATGACCAGCGTAGAGGATCAAGAATCAATAAATCCAACAGTCGTCATTTCTGCTGCCTTCCATGTCAGTTACGAGCAATATTTCACAGAAGCCATGTTTAGTCACGGAGTTCGGTTCTGGTACCTCCATAATCTTCCACCAACACTCCAGACTGTTGTATATTTTTCCAGGAGGCCACTATCGGCTTTTGTAAACTTTGCATACACGTAATACAAATACCTAGAAGACTTTTCCTGTTAGCAATTACATTATAACTTATCCGAATCAGACATTAATAACACTATCTGTGTATCTCTCAAATCGTGTATATGAACCCACATGTACCTGTATATAAACACATATGGCATGCTCACACACGATATACTCATGATAAAAATATACAATATGCTAAGAAGTTTGTTAATACAGACTTTTATGCTTTTTTTCTTTATATGTCCCTTTTGGGGCTCTGTAGGTTTTATCTGGCGCAGTAAATAATCTCTGGAAAGAAAACATACGGTAATAAAACTCACAGCCATGATTCGATTAGAGAATAGCTGATATTATAGTAATACGTTAAACACGTACCAGCCTCATGGACACGGTCAGGAAATTGAGTTTGCTCTAAGAATGTATGCCGTATCGGATGGACTAAGGACTCGGAGAACGTCGATTCATTTCTCGTGATATTTAATTACGTTACTGTATATATTTTTTGTTTGACGCACAGGAAGCCATGTTTTCACCCTAGAACTATTTCTGTGCATTATTTAATAAACGAATATGTCTGATTACTTGTCACCAAAATGTCACTACAAAACATTTATTTACAAAGGGTTATTTTCCCTTTTGGCTGCCTTTAATTAGCTGTGTTGCACATATTACATAAATGTCAGCTCACCGGACAAATGAAATCAATCATACAAAGCTAACAGGAGGCTGAATCCCAAATCGCTCTCTAAACCCCGATCAAGGGCACTACTTGGTGCTGCACCCTTGTGCTTATAACCTCATCGCAGCCATGATTAAAGAATGATGATTCGCACATATTATGTGTTTAAATCTGTGTTTAATGTTGGTATTGGGTGTAATGCTAGAAAACCTACACACTACACCCTCACGAGCTGTCCTTTTTTTTTTTTCTTTCTTGAAGGTAATTTAATGTTGCAGCTTTTCCTCTGGCTGTTGCATTGATTCAGTGCTGATTTGATTTACTGAGCACTGGGATTATCATTTTGACTCGATTCTATAGCAGTTATGTTTATTGTCTGATTTGTCTAAAGTAGGACGCTGCACCATTGGATTAAAAAAATGAAATTGCAATTATTTTGACATGATGAACTATTTAGCAGGCAAAACTATTTATATAGACTAAAAGCACATAATGGCACTAGATGTTGTTGCGTGAAGGCAACTTGTATTACCAGTCTCATCTGTTTATTAGTTGCTCAAATCCCTGTTTCACACCATAATCACCACCATGACCGTTGATAATATGGGACAGCATCTGTGATTTTCTTGTCTCTTTGACATTTTGTTTCTCATTTCGCACGATGCCTCAAAGTGGTTCATATTAATCAGTTATATTAATATTCAATTATAAATTGAAAATTAGCCTCTCCTGGTCACTTAAACCATATACATCAGACTTATCTAAAACATACAATGCACTGATGAATGAGATTTTTGATTGGACAGTTTTAGAATGAATCTGTGACTCAGTAACTGTGAATCTGTGACTCACCTTACGAATTACTTGACTATGTTTGACTATGCATACATTACCTTTTTCGGAATTAGGTAATTTTACAGGTCTGTATTTCGATTTCTATGCGATTAATTGTGCAGCACTAGTCTAAAGCTATAATAAAGTATTAGTAGTTTTAAAAACAACCAAAAGTATCTTATAAAAACTGAAATTCTGTGTAACTTGTGTTGGCAATCTTCCGCTCCATAACTCCAGGCCAGTAGGTGGCGGTATTGCACCCATTTTGCCATAAATTTAACAGAAAGAGAAGCTATACTCTTATAAAATACGAGTATCTGCGAAAGATGCAAACGATTTTATGTTCTGCAAGAGCTGTGATATATCGACTTTACAAAAATCATTTTTATTTTTAAAATTAGAATTAATTCTGAATCAAAAAGTGACCCAGATTGACCAATAAAGCGTTGATTAAATTGTATAATCGCTTAAAATGCACAGCTCAACGGGCGACTCCTTACAAAATTGCTAAATGTACACTGTGACAAAAAACCGTCACTATAGCGGAGTGGCGCAGTGGTAAAGCGCTCGCCCTATCATCCGGAGATCGCTGGTTCGAACCCCGGGTGATGCTGTTAACCTC
>JAOVVA010000012.1:12551223-12577406 GCA_028565275.1 Leiocassis micropogon
CACAGAGACGGGAATCGAACCCGGACCCTGGAGGTGCAAGGCGACAGTGCTAACCACTACACCACCGTGCCGCCACAAACCATATATTTAATTAATAATCATAATCATATATTTTTTTTCAGGTGTATTTGTTTTTTCTTGTTTCTCCAGCGCTTGTATTGTTTCTCTTATCTATTTATACATTTCATTGAAGCGGAGGCTTTTTTTTATTCTAGCTTGAAGGTACAATAGTAACATTCTTTACTAGCATACTGTAAAAAAGAAGGTGTAAAAGATATACTACTGTGGCAAAACTGTGGTGTAGTGGTTAGGACTATCGCCTTGCACCTTTAGGGAGGAGGGTTCGATTCCCACCTCGGGGTCTGTGTGCATGTGTGAATTTGCATGTTCTCCCAGTGTTTGGTGGGTTTCATCCCACAGTCCAGAGACCTGCAGTAGGCTAAATGCCATTCCCAAATTGCCCTGAATGAATGATTAAATGTAGTACATGATTTAAAAAAAAAATTTTTAATGATGGAAACTCGGCTGAGAAAACTCTACATGAATTTTCTCTCTGCTTCAGAAAGACTTAATGACGATAAAAAGAGTAACACCAGAATTCCACTAGGTATTTATTACTGGTGAAGAAGATGAAGCTGGATGCTAACTTGTCAGCTAGATACAGTAGCTAGATGCTAACTTATCAACATTGCTCCTGAGCAGGTGATTAAACACAATCTGTATAAAGCTTTGAATCACTGGTTTTATAAATCAAGATAAGACAGTTTTTAAGATTCTTGATCCTTCGTAACATCCAATTTTTTTTAATTTTTTTTTATTCTGGTACAAATTCAGTGTTAAGCAGCTAAATGTCTTAGCTAACATACTTAGAGCTTAGCGCTCATTAGAGCTTTCTATAAAGTACAAAAAGCGAAAGTGACAGTACTCATCCTCATAGTCTTAAGCAGCTATATTTCTTATAGAAATATATATAAAAAAGACCAATAAAAGTATCTAATAACTTGTGCAACTTGTGTTGTTTTTTTGTTTAAAAAGCCTGGCTCGTACAAAGCGATATTTTTTTTTCTTGGCAATCTTCAGTCCAGTATCTGGTGGTATTGCACCAACCGCATATAAACTCAAAAGAAGAAGCAGCAATATGCTTGCAAAATGCGAGTATTTGCAGTAGACGGAAGCTGTTTTTATTTTACAAGAATTCAAGTTTGTAGTTTTGCCTAACTAGTGTCAAATGTGTGAATCAATTCTGAATTGAAAACTTACCCACTGATTCTGTTAACTGAATCAACCAACAAAAGATCGATTAAACTGCATGAGCAATTCAATTGAAGGGGGGAAAAAATGATAGCGGAGTCAGAGTCGAGAAGCATGGAGAACATGATCACAGCTCACTGAATTCTATCTGCTGTTTAAATCACCAAGTCTTAGCCCTGAATTTTTTTTAAAGTGGCCTGAACACGAAGCAGAACATGACGGCGATTACGGCATCCTGCTCTCGAGAGCGTTCTTCTTTAACCGCTTATTTGCAACTGAATCGTCTATAGCTGGCTACCAATGAAACTGTCTCGGGAGCACAACAGAATACTTTAACTCCTTTCATATGGTGCAAGAGTTTATGGAAGAATTACAGTCATGTTGCACACACTCGCTCGCCAAGTTCTCCAGGTTTGCAGATGTTACCTAGGAGACACATAAGAGTTCCATTGAAAACGGTAAACCTCAATTTTGCTAGCTGTGCCAGTTTCGTTGTTAGTATAAAGAACATCAGCCTCAAGGGTTGGCAAAGAGCACGACGCAAACTAACATCAGAAACGTGCAGAACAGTGGACGACAGATGGAACAATCTTTGAAGAAGTAATGCAACAAAAAAAAGAATCTTTTAAATGTTCTTTTTATGTTTAGCCGATGTTTTTGTTTTAACCTGATAGCAGCTGTGCCTAAAGAAAACCCGTAATTCTACACTGTTTCCTTCTACTCAAAAAAAAAAAAAAAACGTTTCCAGCATGTTCAGTCTCTAAATGTGCATTGCCCTGAATGAGCCTCCCAGTCCGAATTGTGGAGGAACAAGGGGAAGGGAGGGGAAAGAGGGATGGCTGGACAGGGAGTTCAAAAGAAAGCTTGCACAGCTTTTTCTCCATTAATTATTCATCCACCGTCCATCCAGCAAGTCTGAAAGTCTGCAGCGCAAATCATCAACCACTGACTAGTACTATGGATTTCTCATTGACAAGTCTTTCTTTCCTTTCAGCTCTGACTCATCTGACTCATGTCTATGAGCGGTGTTCAAGTCAAACCGGGACTTTTGAATGTGCAGAATAAAGAAAAAGAACACTGTTACGAGAGTAATTACTCCCTTTATTTCCTTTATATGATCTCCTGCTACACTAATGCACTCTTCAGAGTATTTCACTAGTGCTTGGATACCATCAAGGTAGAAAATTTTCTTGCCACGATCAGACTGCCTGCTTCACGTCTGAAACGCTGGCCTCCCAGGAACTCCTTTGGAAACATGTGGAAACGCCTTGGAGCGAGGTCGAGATGTGGTAATAACTGTGCAAGTGGTGTTGGTGAATGATTGTGTGTACAGTTCCCACTGACAGATGCGTGTCTTCGCAAGATGGCGACAACTGAATGTTCAGGAGAATGATGGTAGCGGGCACCAGGATCGTAATTCACTTACTGCAGATAAGCGTCTCATCATCGTCTTCTGTAAATGTCAATGGGTTTTACACCTTCATTCACGGGAAAGGTCATCCCAAGTCCTGGTTTGATTTGAACGGCCCTTGTTTATATTAAAGACTCTGTGTAATGCCATTTATTTCTATCTAGCATAGCTAAGATACAACTGTCTGTAATAGGAAAATAGGCATATATAAAAATCAAAAGCGTTAATTCATTTCTTAAATTGATAAGAACAAGGTGTAGAATGCGTGTGCTTTTACAGAATAATAAAGAAGAACAACGAAAAATGTACTGCGCTTTCCTACTGATTTCATCAGCAGCAATCCCACAAGGAGAGCGAGAAGAAAAGGGCTTTGATAGATATCGTCTTGAAATACTTACTCTCTTCCCAGGACAAAGTGCTTTGACCCAGTTAACATCTTTATTGGGATTAGTGTGTGACTAGAAAGAACCTTCAGGTTCTTCATGTGTCTACACTGCCATCTCAAAAGGTTGCCAGTTTTTTTTTTCCATTTCCCATCACCATATCTAATTATACCACTATTACATTACTGTGAGATCTGTATAATTAAATGATTAGTGTGAATCTCTGATGTGTTTTGGGTTAATGCCAGAGAGTCACAGAAGATAGATTATCAGTGATTTACTTTAAGAAATCTCTTCATGCAAAAAAAATAAAATAAAAACATTCCCTGCTTTTTTTCCTTTTTTTTTTTTTTACATTGGCCTGTTTTTTTTTTTGTCCCTAATGTGACCTCATATACCACTATGGTGGGTGTGGTTAAGCAGTAGATCATTTACATAGACACTGAAATGATGCGTCCGGTGGAGTGCACGGCCTGAAACATGGTTCACGCAAATACACGAAGGCAGACATTCCTAGACATGTCACATGACACATCCCGCCGCAAGGCAAGAACAAGCTGCAGTCTCAACAGTGCCACTAGGGGCACTATAGCATGAAACAACACAAGTTCTTTCTTAAAACAGCTATGGTTGACCAGTTTAAGGAGGGCAAGCTGTACGAATAAATGGGTATATTTATACTACAAAATCATAAATATCATTACTACTGTGGTCTTGGAAACCCTCTGAGAGTACAGTAACTTATGAGCACCATGTGCTCAAAACTATTCATGCAGCATATCAGTTTATCTATTTAAAATATTTATGAAATCGTGATACTTACAAAAGCGCAATACAAATCAAATCGGCACCTACGTTTGTGATGATATCGTATCGGACCGCCTCCACAGGTAAGAAACACTGCAGGTTGAGTATATTTACTGAAGACGTGATGTGGCTGGACCAAATGTTTCTTGCGCTCACGTACTTGCACAGTATTAAGCATGTTTCAGGTCTAACAGAGTATAAAAGTCTGAGGTAAAAAAAAAAAAAGCATTATGTGAGGGGGAGCACTAGCAGAGACACTTCGAGGAACCTCCGAGACCTGTGTTAACTTGTTAGAGAAATCGTAAAATATGGGACCTTTAAGGCATGATCTGTCATTAAGTGTTCTGCTATAAAATCTACGTATTTATGCCAGTTCTACTGAAAACTATTTAGATAGAAATGGAGAGAGAAGGTAGGTAGGAACGAGGCTGTTTGAGGTCCGGGGAGAATATAAAGAGAAATAATTAGCAATAAAGACTTCATTGACCTTTAATGAACATCATTACAGTGCATCCACTCTAATGCACTAAAGCGATGCTATCTGATCTCATCATATGATTCGGATTATACATTTATTTATAGAAAAATACAATCATGATATTGTGGCATATCTGAATATAAAGTGAGACTTTATACTGCTGTAATTTTCATCATAGTAGCTGATGTAATCAGCGCACAGGATTAAATGGACTCTTTTATTTTGATTAATGTTCCTTATCCAGCTGATGTTCTTCCCGTGGCAAAGTGACTCAGCCGAAAGGGAGCATTTTTTTTTTTCTTGCATCAAAACACGCACTCAGGTAGTTAAATGAAGACCAAAATGATTTCTCCAATAAAAAGCTAAGATCTGGTTATAAGCCTGCAGAGATGTCTCTTCGGACGGCGCTACAGTTCATGAATCAGAGTGAATTTTTTCGCATGAGAGAAAGCATTTAAGACGAATGAACAGAGAAAAGCATTGTTAAGCATTGCCAAATAGAAATAACGGGATCACAGGAGAGAAACAATACAGCGTCAAATAATCAGAGGTTGCCAGGTTCTGGAAAATGGTTTGGCTCGCAGTTATCAAGGTAATGATAGTGTCTGAAGGCTTGTTTTATATAGAACTCGTTCCCGTACATCCAAGTTGAGATAATCGTCAATGGTGAGGATTCAATATCAAAAAGTTATCGATTATCTAATTTAAATTGCAATTTCATTAGTCTCGTTCACGACCATAAATAGTATAATAGGCAGTGAAATGATGTGTGTGCATACACTATTGCCTAAAGTATGAACTTGAGTAAGATCCAATTCTTAATCCATAAAGTTTAATATAGCTAGCTAGCATCATCTACTTTTTATGTCATGCTGTTAGTGTCACATGCATCCTTAACGACTGTAACAGTAGGCAGCAGCATCATCAGTGTAACAATAGACATTGTCATCAAACGTAACAGTACGCAGCGTAACATCGTCACCATTATGGCATACTGTGAGATGTTATTTGTGCTGAAACTTTAAAGCAGCGCTCCATTCTTGAGTTACATCCAATAGCAATAACCAATGGGCAGAGCCGCGAGTACCCTCTATTAGAAGTGTGTTGTGTGGGCATGACAGCAGCAGTTTGATTGCAACGTGACGTATGAAATGGAATGGTGCTGATATGTGTGTTAGCAGCGGTGTGGTTGACCTTGTTCCAAAGTGCAGTTAGTCCTCATTTACGTGTACAGGAGCATCACGACCGGGAGCGTCATTCACAGGCATACGGCCTTCTTTAAACCGTTTTTGCCTTTCAAATTTTTTTTTTCTGAAAGTCCCAGTTTGATTTGCTTGCCCGTCGCATTGTGTACATAGCTAATACACTGTCTGGCCAGGAAAAAAGTCCATGTTTGGATTTAAATAAGCAGATCCCTCTATTGGATAATTTTTGCAGGTATACATGTTTAAACATAACCGATGCAGTGAGTAGATCCTCATTCGTAAGACACGTCAGAAGTTGTAAGACATGTCATAAAACACAGCCTGTGCTTGGGGGGAAAGATGTTGCTTAGTTTCAGAAGGGACAAATTACTGGCCTTCACCAAGCAAAGAAATCAACTAAGGAGTGTGAAACTGTAAAACGTCCAACACATTATTAAAACTTGGAAGGATAGTGATGATCAGTGTTGGGGGACGTTACTTTTTAAAGTAACTAATTACATGACAAAATTACTGTCATTAAAAAGTAATCAGTTACATTACAGCGTTACTTTCTGATAAAAGTAACTAGTTGGAGTACTTTTCCATTGCAGAAAATGAAAACTCCTTTGCGATTTCTCATGCATGTTGTTTTAGTCAAGACCTTTATTATTATTCTACCATCATCACTCAGCGAAGTTTGGCCCATAATCTGTTAACTACTAATACCTCTATCTCACCTACGTGCGGTGGCCGTAAGTACGGTTCATCATGATTCACTGCGAGTTTTGCCACTGTAATTAGGTTTCCATCTTTCCATGCGTCGGTCCTCGCATAGTCAAACCGCATAGGTGAGATAGGGGTATAACAGCAGGAATAACAGACTGCGGCGGGTTATCGGGGGCGGGGCTTGTAGGACAACTTTCACGCACACACACGCACTAACGGAATCACTGCTGTCTCACGGATTACATATTGTCTGAATAACAGATTACATTTTTGAAAAAATAACTGAGTACTTAAATGGCGAACCTAACTCGTTAGATTACTCGTTACATCAAAAAAGTAATCTAAGTACTCTAACATGTTACTTTCTAACACGTTACACCCAACACTGGTGATGAACCGTCAACTCCGTGGAAGAAATGCGGTTAAAGTATGAAAACAAATATATGAATGATCATAATTGGAGATCATGTAAAACGTCTCAGTAAAAAATGAACTGGCCAGCACAGAGTAGAGAGTTTAACCTGAAAGTCTAAAGGGGACGTGCTGAAGAAGACTTCACAGAGCAGAGGACCGATAGAAGATCTCAGCCAAAAATGTATGCAAATACAGTAAATGTTGTGATGATATATAAGGATGTTATGCTGTAATCAACGCTAAAGGCAATCCAATGAAAAACTATTGTATTAGCTGTATAGTATGGTATATAGTATATGGACAGGGAGTGTACTAGACTTTACGTTGTTGCTATTTTTCATGTTTAAATTTTTTACGTTACACTGTATTACACTCGACAACACAAGACTAAAAACGCTATTTGCTTCTCCTGCATAATGTTTGTTCAGGCTTAAGGGCAACTGCTTGTGTGTACACATGTCTCAGACATCTCTGCTCAAGAAAAAACTGAATTCAGTTTCAGAGGCGTAAATATTTGCCCATGTAAATATTGACGTAACTTAAGATGTTGTGTCGCTGACTCTGAATACGGGCCATGGCGAATAAATCACTTATGAATTAAATGATGCAGAGCCGGTAGATGTCCGTCTGGTTTGAGAGATTTGCGAATTTACACTGTTGAACTTAAAGTACCTATTCTTGCACGTTGTCTTGTATTTTGTGTCGCACTGTTTGCACATGCTTGCAATCGTGCACTTTATGTAATTTCGTTTTTGTGTTGTTTTACGTAGCATGTTGTTATTTACTGAACAGTACTATACTACTGTATGTGGTTGACAATAAAAGCCACAAAAAAACTGATTTGGTCCTAAAAAAAATTTATTTTTATTTTTTATTGTACAAAAGAACAGAACTTTAATGGCCCAAACATGTGAAAATGTCTTAAAACTGTCCGTACAGACAGATGAGTATCTTCCGCCATCGTTTTTCAAGGATCAGGCGTTCCACTCGCTGAAGGTTTAAGGGCCGACTGCAATGCGCTCCGAGCCACCTCGGCCAGGATCATCATTCACATTACGGCCTTCTCTAAAACGTTTGCACCATTCAAATATTTAACCCTGGCTAAGAATCTCATTTTATCATAAGTCTTGTTTGACTCGAACATATGATGAGCCTTGTCGTTAAACATGTTGATTGTGAGTAAAGCTTATTATAAAAGGTGAAACAAGAGTTCAGCTCAGGTCATCAGCCTGTTACGGCTGTGATGCTCATGGAGAAAAGCAACTACAACAACAACAACAAAAAAACAGACAGGAATGACAGAACAAAGTAGCATCGGCAAAAAAATTTCCTCCCTGCCTCGGCTTCACAAAAGCCCATGGAATCTCACTCCTACTGTACACCTCCTACACACACCTGATACCCGAGTCTCTCCCCTTTCTCTCTGTCTCTCTTCACCTCATACACTCGATCTTGGAGCACCCTCATTAAATACTGAGGTATGCACATTTCCTTTGATGCATCGAATCCTCAGTGACGTTTATGTAAATGACACCGTGACCATAAAGATATCAGGCATGAGCAGAAAAAGTAGCATGTCATGAAATCGAAAGAATCTGAACTTAAGACTGAATTATGGTTTGGAGGTGCACCATATTTGTGTTGTTTTCAAAAGACAAGATGTCTTGAAGGGTTTTTTTTTTCTTTTTGCCTGGTTTTCCATCATTTGTTACCTCAGATGTCATGAATTTTTTAGCTTTTGGAGCAGTTAGCGTTACAATAATAAAAATTATTATTATTTTTTTTTTTACATTTTTAAACTGTATCACATTAATCAAATATCGCACAAAGCCAGGAGAAATAGCACCGATCTGATATCCAGTATCTGTATCCAGTGAAACGAAAATAAGGCGCGGGGGCAGATGCAGGGCGGGTTTTTTTTCTTTTGTGGGGGCTGTGGGGTGGCGATCTACAGTACACTTGCTTTTATGCCTCCACTGATGAATTTTACCACAAATCCTGGTTTGACTTGAACACCTCCTGTATATTATTTTCCCCCTCTTTAGTACATGAATATGAGGTGTGTAGCATGCATGTGTTATTACAAATAAATTAGTTAATGTTATTTGTTACTCAGTTGGTTTACATTACGTTTTGTAGTGCATCTATCAGTTAATGCAAACTGCACAGCGTTAAGTTCTGTGTTTTGACTTTTGCTATAATTTTGCTATCATTTTTTGCTCTGGTGGTGTGACAGCTTAATTTCCCCCTCGGGCCGTGGCTCTAGTGTGTGTGGCACCCTGAGCGAACTTCTCAAAAAGAACAAAAAACACCTTTTGCCTTCATTTTGAAACATTGCATATGAAATTATATCCCATGGTTCTGTAAGCTATCAACACAGCAAAACAGATTTAGCATAATGCTATACTTGCCTATTTTATTGCTTAAGTTACATAATAATGTCCTCATAGAGGGAACAGCTGCACACCTTTATCTTCTGCCCATTTCTCTTTCCCTTTTATTCTCAAAAACATGGAACAATTAGTTCAATATGTCTTCTAGTTTCCAATTAAGGGACAATTCTGTATTTTACAGGACAGTTGGCAACCCAATCCAGCTGATATTAGCAGGAAAATAAAGAGGGATCCTGAAACATGCTAGTACAACATGCTAGTACAACATGCTAATATATGCTGTTAAAGTTGTGCTGTGAAGTACATTTTATTGACTTTTTTACTCTTACAGTGTGTGTGTGTGCTTTTTAACTATAAATAGTTGGTTATATGACTGAAAATTATACAATTGTTTCTTTTAAAATACGTCAATTTTGCACATTAGCATTGCCACCAAGATCTCTGTTTCAACCCAGAGGTAGCATGTTACTGTCTGTATTGAAGTTTAAAACACATCATTCTTGTTGTTTATTTATTTATTTATTTTGAAAAACTTTATTTGAACAAGAAACCTGCAGATTTGTTTTGATTTTTTTAATGACTATATTTAGTATTTTTTCCTGTAGGTTAGTACTCCCATGATAAATTTGAATACGGTGTATAACTATACAAACTATAGCACATACCATAATATGCTTTAGTATAACCGTGGTATATTATGGCATTCACTATACTGTAGTTTTCTATCCATCCATCCATCCATCCATCCAACTAGGAACCTCTGTAGTCCAATGGAGGCCAATGGTCACTCAATCACTCACTCATTGTCTATACCGCTTTATCCTGTATGCAGGGTCGCAGAGGCCTGAAGCCTATCCCAGGAGACTTAGGGCACGAGGTGAGGTACACCCTGGACGGGGAGGCCAGTTTATTGCAGAGCCCACACATATACACAATCAAAAGCTCATTCATACACTAGGGACAATTTGGGAATGCCAATTAGCCTAAGCTGCATGTCTGGACTATGGGAGAAAACCAAACTACCTGGAGAAAACCCATCAGGCACATGAATCGAACCCTCAACCCTAGAGATACTAACCACTAAGTCACCATGCCGCCAGAGGCCAATGGTGACGATTCTATTGATTCACATTTTTTACGACTGTGGTATGACCTCCGGTCAAAATTCACACCCGCATTCACACACTATGGGCGATTTGGAAATGCCATAGTTTCCCATAGTAACTATAATATAGTACATAACATTATATACTGTACCATAGTATTACCATGGTACTTCAGACATGACCATGGTAGAAAGGTACTGTGGCACCTCAGTGGGGATGGTGGTGGTACTACGAGTTGTACCAGTGTACTTTGGTGAATACTATCGTACCTACTGGGTATCACAGTGGTTTTCTCTAGCAAGCCATACTGCTTGACTTCAGCATAGTAAAAGACAAAGAATCAACAAGAGCATACGCTTATAAAATGTGGCATTAAAAATAACCAAACAAAATGAAAGTGGGGCACAAAGTAGGGGAGGGAAAAAACAAAACAAAAAAAAACAATAATGCCAACAAAGACCATTTTTGTATGCACCAAACACAATCTGTTATTCACTTCAATCCACGATTGGCTCGGTGTCTACTGCTAATGTGGAGGAAGGTGAGGTTTCAGCCATCTGAGCCAGGCTCAATTTTGAACTGCAACAATTCAGTTCGCTCAGATGGGAGAAAGAGAAAAGAGTTCTGTAAACGAGCCAAGAAGATGAAAAGTCGCCTTTAAATAATCTAAGCCCATGTGTGCAGTGTTTGCATGGAAAAAAAACAAGCATTTTCTTTCCTTTTTTTTGTTGCATTTTACAGGGTGTGTATTATACTTGCCTGGATTCTGTTCAGAGGTAATCTAATTGACAATCTAATTGATGTAAGCTTTTACTTTGAGTATCATACTAAAGACAAACACACGGGCCATTTTGTTCTTTAATCTTTAACAATACAGATGAAAAACACTGTTTTTTTTTTTTTGCAAGCAGGTGTCTGGTGAAAACGTACTCTTATAAAACAAACAAACAAAAAAAAAACATAATGACAATGAGGAAAGTGCAAAAAGACAACAATAAAGTGGGAGTGGGGGAAAAAAATATAGTGCTTATGTCCTGATAATGTGATTACCATGCTCTTGACTGTGTCTCCTGACTATACTTATGAATAGATTTGTCCACTAGGTTTTTCTACTGTTTTGAAAAGGAAATTCCATGAAATTGCAGGGGCTTATGGGAAAGTTTTACTCCTGAAGGCTACGGGTTTGTTGGCTTGATGCCCGGCCTTCTGAACGGTCAGCTGACAAACTTCACTTCATCTGATGAATCAATGGAAAAGCCTATAAGATGGTGGTCATGATTCCCTATAAGAGTGTGGTTATATACATACTGTATTTTTTTTTTTTTTAAAAACAGTATTATACATACAAATAAGACCTGTTCAAATCACTTTTTCAGGATCAAGAGATCTCACTGAGTGTGTGGTTGTGTATGTGTGTGTGGTTAGCCGGACAGCTGTGACCCATCACCCTAGATGGCTAGCTCGTTGTTATGAGAAGCCTTGTGTCGCGGCCAACATTCAGACAGCTTCTGGCTTGCCAGCTGTTGGGTGCGTTCTGGCACCGTGCCGATCGATTCTGATGGTACATTAATTCGATGAAGCTAGAAAGCCATGGTCGTTCAGATCTACTATGACTCTGACACATAATGATAAGAGTACATACCACCTCCAACCACATATGGTATATACACTTAATAAGGATCTGGATCTCCTACAATAGCTCCTGAATCTTTTCATTGGACATTAGCAACAAATGGAGTCTTAGAGCAGAGAAAACAATAAACCCAGCAGCGCTTCGGCTCAGGAGGAATGCAGCTGATACCGCGGCTTCAGGAAAACTTTGAGCCATGGAGACGAGTCAAACCCAAAGTCTTAGCTTGTCATAATTTTGGTCTTTCATATGCATTCTCTGTGAGCTGCAAAGCACATTCTACTGTATCACCTATATGCAATTTTAAGTTTCGATCTAAAAAACATGTAATTTTCTTTCGGCAATCCCACAACTGAAATTCAGTACAAACTTATGTTTCAGTCGCACACACACGCACAAACACTCATGGACACACTTTCTGATGTGTAACTATTTGTTCCCCAGACACTTACTACAACCTCCTACAATTTAACTGCTCGGCCTTCTTACATCACCCACAGCAATCAAAAAATCAGTAAACAATGCAAGTGTTTGACTAAAAACTCAACAAATCAACTTAACTGGACGTCGGAGGTGTGTTAGCCTAAACACCTCACTAGCAGTGGATCATGATAATAGACTTTGCTAGGGTATAACGACATTAACAAAGACGTAGACTCAAATCGAGAGAGAGAAATGGACTTTCCAATTTTAGTGCTCCTAGTGGATGTACAGTACAAGAGCACCTCAGCATATGAATTTAATATGTTCTGGAGGCAAGTTCTTAAGGCAAAAATTTGTATTACATAACACCTAATGTAAATGCAGATAATCCGTTCCAGCCACCCAAAAATATTATCAATATTATGAATACTTATTTTGCATATAAAAACAATCAAAACGTTTAGAAAAGACATGTAGATGAAGTAAAATATGGATAAACAGACATTAAACCTCACTTATAAGGCTTTAAAAACGAACCTGAAAGTGGCTCCCTTTTCTTCTTGCATTCTTGGAACCCATGGTGCTATGTGTTCACTAAATCTTGCACAAGATACCATTTTACTCATGCAAGTGTGTAACATAGCACGTGAGCAACCGTTCAAAAAGATATGGTCCGACGTCAGAGGAAGCATGTGTTAGCCTACACCCTTCTCGGTTGGTACATGTCTCTGATTTATATTATGATGGGTGGGGGGAAAAATTGCTGTTTTATTTTTCACACAGATCTTGATTTACTTGTCTACAGACACATTTTTGACCCAGTTAGATGCCTAAAATAAATTATTTATAGATGTACAGAGATAACAGTACAATACAAAACATTTACCCTGTATTTACCCTTTGGCAACGTTAGCACTGGATCGGATTAGACAGCCTTGCCTAACGGCATAAATGATCCGGTCACCAGTTTACTGGTATAATTAATAATCAGTCTTAATTTGTTAACGTTATGAGGTGTTAATGTACGTCACGTGGTGTTATGTGTGTCAACATACTTATAATATACAAGTATAAAACCTTATGGCTGATCTGTATTTATTTTACATATTATTTCAATAAAACCCCATAACTGCAAATTGGTCCTTTAATGCACCCAACAAATAAAAGAATGAATTTCTGTATATTTTTTCTAACCATTTCCATTGACATCGTCTTCCTCGATAACTTTTCTTCAACCCACCTTTGAATGCTTCATGTGACTGCATAGCCCAAGATATAATCTTTCCATTTTATTTTCCTTGTGCGGATTTGTAAAATGCTGTATGCTTTGAAATGTTACATCTAACTCTAAAGCAAAGTTCCCACAATATGAGCCTTTTGATGTGACATAGTGGAACTTATGATTACGAGTCTGAGCTGTTGGAGATGCGTCCTTATGTCAGGATCGTGTGATCTCCCTCGAGAAATTTCAGGTCACGCCACATGACGCAATGGGGTACTGCTTTATATCGCTGACTGAACTTAGTCCTGCAGGTTTCTCCTTTAGTGTTCAACATAACATGTTCCAAGCTCCAGTCAAACTCCAGTTGTCATAAATTTTCTTTTTAAAAAAACATGCATTTTGAAGTTATTTTTAGGAATAGCAAAATAAGTTTAAAAGATTCCTTTTTCTTACTACGCCAGGGAATCCTCATTTGCATATTCAAAAAATGTCATTTTCGCAGATTTTTCTGACCCACTCCTCGTAAACAAACTCGCAATGGTCATGTCTCAGCAACCGCACATTATGCAGTAATAAATAGAAACGGGAATCACCAGGAAACGCCCGATGCAATATTATCACGATACCTAGATGCCGATGTGATATTACGTTTCTGTATGTATCACGGTTTTATGACTATCCTGATTATACTGATTATTTATTCGTAAGATTTACTCTACAAAAATATTTCTATAAAATATTCTATAAAAAAAACTTGTTCCTACTTTATTCAATTAAATTTTATTGTATTTATATAGCGCTTTTAACAACGGTCATTGTCTCAAAGCAGCTTCACGAAAACAAAAAGAAAATTTGAAAAGAAAATCTATGGAAGTGTGTATACGTGAGAAAAATGTGTCTGGATAAAAATGAGATTGTCTCTGATGAGCAAGCCAAGGGTGAAGGCGACAGTGGCAAGGGAAAACTCCCTGAGATGGCAATAGGAAGAAACCTTGAGAGGAACCAGACTCAACAGGGAACCCATCCTCATTTGGGTGATAACGGATAGAAATTATATAACAACATCATGTTAAAGGATGCTTTGAATCTGTGAATATTTTAGAGCACATCACCTGTAGGATTGTAGCATAACAGCAAGATTTTACCACCTTAAATGCCAATGTATACAACTTAAAAATGATTTGTAACTCAGTTGATTTTTCTAAAAATAAACCATGTATCAGAATGAAGCTTATTGAACCAAGAATCTAAAAATATGCATACCCAAAATGTGACTTAATACCTGATTTGATGCTACGGCTCAGATTTTTACTAGCCCCAGGCCTTCAGGCCAGTGCTTATGTTGTTCCTGCACAGCACCAGGAGACTCCGGCTATTTCTCTACAAAAAAGTCACAGAAATCCTTATTCAATTCCTTGTCATGTCATTCGCCTTTAGTTAAAGCAACGTGCTCCTGCCAGGTCTTCCCTATGTACCATGCAGCCATTGCAAATGATCCAGTATACAGCTGCATTACTTATTTCCCGGCCTCCGTGAGTCTCAACCATCGTCCTGTGGCGATGTTCCGTGCACTGGCTTCATCTAGATTTGCATCGAAAGAATTGCATACGATTTAAAACACTGATACTTGCCTAAAGCGAAGCACAAAACAGGCCAGTCCAGACCTACCTAAAAAGTTACAGACGTAACACCATTATATAATGTTTGAACCTCAAGCACGGATCAACCTGACAAAGAAGACATGTGTCAAGACTCTTCTGTCCCTGGCGCCTTGGTGGTGGAATGAATTTCCCCAGGCTGTCAAACAAACAGCTGAGTCACAGACTGGAAATAGTCGAACTTTTCAGCAAGCACTTAAACAAGCATTATTTTTGTACTGTTTTTCTTTCTTTCTCGAACAACTTGTACTAATTCCTTACCATGTAGTTTCCTTAGACCGTGACCTATTTATAATAGCAGGAGGATATTTTTGATGCGCAAGAGCATCTGCCAAGTGCTGAAAATGTAAATGTAAACTGTAGTCTGGAAAAACAGGTTGGCTTCCAGTTTTGGTTTGTATAGTGGTGATCTCTTGTGTAATTTCCTGTGATTATCTGTAAATCTTATATTTTTGCGCACTACTATTATTAAAAAAAAAATATATATATATATATATATAAAAACACACACACACACTTGAATATACGATGCGCCCTCTTCTTAGAATTTTGAAAGCCCTTGGCTAATGTTCTTGGATTCAGTTACGTTTTATACTCCGTTAAACCTCAAAGAGCTGTACAGCATCCAAAACCTGTAGCCAAGGGCAGCATTCAGTGTCTTTTATCTTCTGATATGGAGGTCCATTCACATACATGCCAATGCCTGCTTCCTGCTACAACATGTTCTTCCAACGTGTGCAGCTTTAGAAATACACCTACATGGGCCTGCTGAGAAAAAAGCTAAAACCGTTGTCGGTTGTCATCAGATGTACGAGACGTGCCTGTAATTAAAGAGCGTATGTACGAGATCAGAGGTGCTGAGCAATGAAGAAAATAAGGAATTGGCGCCACATCATGAAAAAAAAACAAGAAAGAAAAATGCTTAATCACGGAAAACAATGCAAGCATAAACACGTCTGTCTTTCTTAAACACTTTGTGATGAAAAACTTTCCGCATGGATTTGCATGCCGTTTGCATGCATGTGGGGACTCATATAATCCTACTATCAGAGCCATAGGGCATCTACCTAGGTGGAGCAGAAAAGCAGTGTGTTATGAAGCTGAAGGGGCTGTGCGTGACACCAGGCCGTGATCAGAGCGATGGCTGATGGCTTTACAGTAAATACCTTAACATGGACAGTATTTTCAACAATGTGATTGAAATCATGCCAGTTAGAGATTCTGATTTAGAGATCAACTTTTTACACGGAAATGCATGCACCAAAAATGTAATCAGAATATAAAATGCGAAAACATATTATATATTTAAATTATAACATACCTGACATGTACATGTTTCCATTTCTCCAATTTTGAGGTCAGGTGAGGCTTCCTGTGACATTTCCCATAAATCCCGCTTACTGCGTTATGATTGGTTTCAAGTATTCCATCTCATCTATGAATGGTTACATGCTTTACTACGTGTGATATGGTGAGCCGATCAGTGCCCCTTCTTCAGCCAGAGACCCATTGCATAATGTTAAAAAAAAAAATTAAAAAAAACAGAAGCAGAATTTCCCTACTGAAAACTTGTCACGTCACCTAATATTACCCCAACGTGTCCCACAAGCATGCACAGAAAAAAAATACATTTATTCCAACAAGTGTTTACACGACTAATATTTACATTCAGGCTATTGTTCTGGTTATTAGTGAAATGTTAAGTTCTATCTCCAGGAGCCACTTCATTCACACACCAATCCATATAACCGGCATGTTGATGAGTAAAACAACAAGAGGAAGAGATTTACAGAAACTCCACACTGATCGTAATGTGAGCTCTGCTTAAAAAAAAAAAAAAAAAAATGCAAATAATAATGAACAGCTTTGAATGTGACAACGTTTGTCTGAGTTCCACATTCAGCAGCGAGACATGAACTTAAGGCAAGGAAGTACTGTAGATCCTGTTTTTTTTTTTTTCGTCCTGAGCTGCTATGGATTGCAAAAGGCGTCAACATGACCTCATTAAGAGCAGAAACAAAATGGACAATAGATGTTACATGGAAAAGCAGAGGGAGAAAGAGGAACACACAGTACAGTATGTGAGTTTGGTCTGTCCTATCTGACAAAAAAAGGGACCACAGATCCACAGTGGTGGTTAAATTAGTTTATTTTATTCTTATTCTTATTACTATTATTACTTCAACCCCTGAGATAAAACCTGTATGACGAGATAGTGTATCTAAATCAGAGGGTTCCTCTAGGCCACTGATAGCACTACTGGAGTGTTCGCCGTATATCGATAAAGAGCGGGAAAGTTCACTAAATCCAGATAAGCCTTACAACAACACTGAAAGCGCTAGAGGTTATATGATAGCCTAATAATTCTCTAATAGCCTTAAGGGGTTAGGTGACCTATATGTGATATAATTGTTTGGAAGCTACAGTATGAAGGTCTATGTTTTCAGCCTTGTGTGCTTGAAGCATAAATCCTGATCCTATTTTTAATCCTGACTGTCTGGTGTTGGATGCACTAAATTGCCCATATGTGTGAACATGTGTGTGTATGGTGCTCTACAATGGACTGGAGGTCCAGCAGAGGACGGTTCGTCTTTCTTACAATCTTACATATACTCCACGTCCATGCACAGGAATTCTGTCTTGAATTAAGGAATATATGATGTGTGTGGGTGTGTGTAGGCTGGTGGCACATGGCTTAAATCACCTCACACCTTCAGGGTTGGGGTTCAATCTCTGCTCAAGTCTGTGTGTGTGAGGTCTGTCTATATTCTTCTCAGTCTCTGGTGGGTTTCCTTGGACAATCCCAAAACATGTGGTCTAGGCTGTGTGGCAATTCTACAGTAAATTGCTTGTAGTTTACGACTGTGTGTGTGCGCGCGCTTATGCCTTGCGACGAACTGTATCCCTCCTTGTGCCCCGGAATAGGCTACAAGCCCCTGTGACCCTACACAGGATTTTGTGGTATAACTGATGGATCGATGGATGAATTGATCCTTATAAGAAGGCCATATGATCCGTCAATAGTTTCTCGAACCCCGAGCAATGTATCCATCAGAAAGTCATTGAAATGCACCACAACTTAAATAGTTTTAGATTTTTAGTTTGTTGTGACGAATATGTTGCATTTCAGATACTACGAGTTCAGATTACACTATAAAATGGAAGACCTTGAAAACTTAGATCCCTAAAGCTCAATCAAGAGCAAAGTTTGTTGATCCTTTAGTGTTAGTTATCAACAAGAATGCACTTATTTATTTCATATCCCAATTAAAGTCTCAACATTGGATTCAAACACAAAACCGTATTCAAAAAATGCCCATGAACTTACATTCATGTGGCATTAAAACAATGCACACAATCATCCAGATACAGGTCGGGAGCTTTAGTTAATGTTTAAATCAAACATCAGAATGTGAAGAGAAAAAAACAAAACACACATACAGTCTCAGAGACCTTTGACCATGGAATGGATGTTGGTGCCAGACAAGTTCACTGAAACTGGACAGGTGGAGATTGAACAAAATGACCGGAAGACACATGAACCTGTGCATTGGAGAGTCCTGACATAGAAACTGATATTTATGAATAAAATACTTTATTGGTCATTATTGGAAAATAATCAACCTCAAGGCAGTAAAAGTAACTAATATTCGTACTTGTTTAATAATTACACGCCGATTACACACAACTACACACCAACACTATGTGGTATTCGCCAACTCCAACACCAACACCATGCTCTACTGAAGGAATTCATTGAAACATTAAGCTCTACTGGAAATGCCTGCCCTTTAGTACTTTAATTATACACATTTTTGTTGTTTTTTCTTGATTCTAATCAAATACGCAGTAATGACTTCATTCCTACCAAAACAAAAGTGGGCTATTAGGGTCATGGCTACTGAGCCACACATGCTTAATCAGTGGTATAAAAGAAGAGATTATAGAGTATAGACCACTATAATCAAAACACCAACTGATTGATGTAGGGCTGTAGCTATCGAATATTTTAGTAATCGAGTATTCTACCAAAAATGTAATCGATTAATCGAGTAATGTAAAATATATAAGAGAAACAAAGATTAACTGGTTTTCTTTTCAGAAAAATCAACTTTAATTTTTTATATAAAACACTAAATTATACAAAAACACTAAAGTGTGCAACTAAAATTTCAGAATAAAAATTATAATTTTATCGCTCCGTTCCTTTTTGTGGCCCACAACAGAGCGCTCCCTCAAATTAATACACAGCTAACTGTTTTTTTTTTTTTTGGGTGACGTAAGCGCTTCTTCTTCGTTGGTGTTTACTGGCGGCTTGCATCCGGAAGCGCACTTTGTCAAAAGCGCGCTGTCAACAAATAATTGCGCAAAAACATAATGCAAGCTTTTAAAATTAATTAAAAGAAGCTTCGAGGCAGAAAATTTTGCCTCGATCATTTTTTGTAATCGAATTACTTGAGTTACTCGAGGAATCGTTTCAGCCCTAGATTGAAGCTATGCAGGTATTTAAAAAAAAATCAAAATTGTTACACATCCTTAAATGATGGCTTCTGATCCCAAATACAAGGAAGCTGAACGTTTCATATTGTGTATTATATATTTGTTCCACATCTCAGTTCTCTGTCCAATAAATATTTATCCACATTGCCTATATTTTCACATATTTATCTTCTTTCTTACATACATTTATATAGGTTTTATATATCTTTATTTCTAAACATCTATCCCTAAAAACAATTATTCTAGTTAAAAAATTGTCCATGTTAAAGTTACTAATGATTTCTATCCAGGAAAAAAGTAATATTCCACAAAATTTGTAGCTTAAGACTAGTCATATTTTAAATCAATACCGAACCAATCAAGTAAAGCCACTTTCAAACCCTTTGAAAGTTTTTAAAGCTTGGACAATCTCTCCATCCGACCACAGTGATGTGAAATTCAAGATGATTTTTAAATTAACAAAAAAAAAAAAAAAATCTAACACCAGTGAAAGGACTTAGTGTTCTTAGCGACGTGTTAAAATTCAGATGAAGTTACTGGCGCTGGTGAAGCGCATGCTGAGGTTTGGAAGTGGGATCTCCTGAGATTTGTGGTTAACTGGGAGCTTGTGAACAGATTGGCTGAAACGTTAATGTTTCTAAATCAAAACTGCAACTAGGTGAAATGACAGAATAATTACCACAATACAGGACAACACGCTCGAACAATGGGAAAATTCCTGACGCGCTTGTTTTTGAGGCTAGAACTCATTAAAGCGCGATACCCGGAATGAGCTGTGTTTCAGTTGGGCTTTTGTAAAACTCCAGCATTAGCGTCGTAATTCTTCAGCAATAAAACAAGTTTCAAAGTTTAATCCATAGAAAAGAACAAAACTCGACATAAGTAATCAATCATTTTATAATGCATAATATAGCACAGTTTTGCAGGCGGGAAAAAGGTTGCTTATAAAACGCAGTGCTTGAATTTAATGGCTTTATTTAATGGTCACAGTCACACAAACCAGTGTGTGAGCAGCTTATCGCAGCTTATCTCTAAGCCTTTATGAATTAGAAAGTGAAAAGAAACGGAAAAAGGTGAAGAGATTTTAATCAGAAATAGTACAAATTCATGTTGTGTGTCAGGGTTTAGTGTAAACCTTCAGAGATGCTGTTAGGAAAAACTGATCAACACGGAGTGCACAATTATATATAAAACTTAAAGCAGATCCAAACTAATAATAAATGATTATGGTAATAAATTAACGAACTGACGTAATATTTTTTCCCAACCAGCTTTTCCAAGCTTCTTATTATGTGAAGATATTTTACTTGGTAAGAAAACAGGGAGGAGACAACGCAACGCACACAAAAGGTAGAGTCCAGGTGTCAGGCGATTTCATTCATCCATATCTGATTTCTGACTAACAAGAGGCATAGACACTGAAGCTGCAATCCTAGACTGATGTAACTGCATTAAAATTAAACAGTCTGACTGATTGCGGTTTATGCAAGACCATGAATCACGAACTGACCACTTTTAAAATTAGGGCACATTTCAATTTATTCAAATTTATTCACAGACTGTGACTAGCCAAATAAAGTGATTGAGTTCTTATTGTGCTGGCCTTAGAGCTCGTACAATTATTTTAAAAAGTCAAACTTTTTTTTTTTTTTTTACACTAAAACAGTGCCAGAATACATATGACCTACTGCAATACATTTAGAACTTTTTGAAAGAGTAAAAGATTAAATGTTGGAATAAATGGCAGAATTCCATCTCTTTACCAATACTCTGCAGTTTGAAGAATAAACAGTAAAATAATTACATTTTTATGCTATGAAATGTCCATAAATTGTTCACATTAATGTATTCAGTTGTAAACAGTATAAATCACTGTCACTGGCGACTCCTTCCATAAGGAGCCTTTCCCACGTTCCTGGAGTTTTTAGCAGAACTGAACCGGAACTGAAATTCTTGGCAATTCTTGTTTGCTCGGCTCTGTGACGTTTTGCTCTTCCATGTCACCTGCGATGTTATCATTCCACACGCGCTTCCACCGGAGAATAACATTACGTCATTAAACCGCGAAGAAGTCGCAGTTTTAATGACGTATAGAGCACAATGCCTCAGGAAATCCGATCTGTCTGTTTACACGACAATCACATTAGCGCATATCTGATTTATATTTGATTTATTTCCACATATGAAGGTGGCCTGAAACCGATCTCGAAATATGGGAATGCATGTTTTTTTTCCTGTTTACATGGACATAGAACATATCCGATATGTCACATATGAGCAAAAAATCGGAATTGGCTCACATTTAACTGACAGTGTAAACGTAGCTTTAGAGCTGTGTGTTTTAATTTATCCAAACAAGCAAGATAGCTAGTTAATGGTAGCTATGATTTTCTGGCTACTAATGCTCTAGCTATGTTACTTTTCAAATTCCTGATAATCGTGGAAACGTACACCGGTTTACAGTTTTCCTCGCATAAACAGAAAGGATTTCGATCAGCAGTGTAGATTTCTGCCAACTCTCGAAATCGGATCATCATGTGCATTCCATGCATTTTTATTCAGATAAGTTGGAAATGTGTGTGACAATGCTACGCTAGCTACTTTGAATAAACAATTTTGGTCAGCAAACTTTTTGCATGCTCTTCGCCTCTAGCTCTCTCTGTTGGTATAATTTGCATATTTGAAGAAAAAAAAATGATTAAAGGAAGTGAGCAGTTCTGAATTATTATATTAATCCACTTATTGTGTGAGGGTTTTACAGATTTTAGTGGTTAACTAGAGGTCAAATGTTCCCCCTTAACATGCTGTGTGGCATTAGTTGTTACATCAATACTGAAAGCTATTGTTCAGACGGTGTACAAACAAATAGCTAGTTGAGACAAGTTAAAAAAAGCTTCAAATCATTAAGCGTTGCAGTGACGTCAAAGAGAAGGAGGTGATGAGAAGCCAACCTAAGATAAGAATATGGTTTAGGCATCAAACAGAAGAAAGAACAACATGGTTTGGGTTGAATATAATTTTTTAACACTGTTTTCTTTGTTAAAAAGGCTGAAAGAACTGCTGGTTTCTCAGTGCTACCTTTGGCAGAAGCGTACCTGCTGTACTGTATGATCCCTAGTTAATTTTTCTGTTGAGAAACATCTTTTCAAGGGTTCCATTATGTGCTATGGGGAGCCTACGAACATAGGGACGACCTCTTTTGCTATGCTATGCTAGGAAAACTGTTCATTTTGTTTTTGCTAGTCAGAAAGTTTGCTAGCTAGCTAGGGGTCATATTCATAAATATTCTCTTAATCTTACAAATTCTAATTAACAATAAAAGTTCAGAACTAAGACTTTCTGAATCAAACCCTATATATGAAAGCTATGTTTTATAGGTTTTATCAACATGAACAATCAATTTTTAATCCCGAAACGAAACCACGGAAAGAATGAAAATGCTGCTAAAGTCGTATATGAAAAATAATCAAAACAAACTGTGAATAAATTACACAATTATTCTTCTATTCATTTAGCTTGAGTATTCAGAGTCACACGTCCGTCTAAGGGAAAGTTAGCGTATTTAATCCACCCTTGTTGTATTTTATGGGAGTAAAAAGGAAACCGGAAAACCCAGAGGAAACCCATGCTGACATGAGAAGAACATGTGCAGAAACTCATAGACTCAGGATCAAACCAGGGGTATTCCAATGCTCATTGCTTAAACTACACAGTCCGCCTATCATACACTATAGCGTATCCTCGCTTTGTTGGTTTTAAATTGTCACACTTTCCGTAGAGTTCAATTCCCAGACTCCCATTTCCCCTCTTTATGACAAGTACATTTGCTCCAACTCAGGGCATTGGTGGCTCAGGGCATTGGTGTGGTAGGTTTCTCGCCTACCATGTGACCTGGGTTCAATTCTCACTCAATGTACAATCCCCAGCCAGTGGATGCAGTGCCAGTCCCAAGCCTGGGTAAAATGGGAGGGTTGCGTCCGCTATGGCGACCCCTTTAACAGGAGCAATCGAAAGACTTTTTTTTTTTACTTCACATTTGGTTGTTATTTTTGCCATTCACATTGTGTTTAGTCTAACCTGCGTACTTCTCATAGCAGTCCAGTTGAAAAAAAAAAAAATTTTGACGTGAGCACTTAGATTTATTGGTAGTTTGTACTAAAAAAGCAGCAACACTTTAAATTTTTCTTATAAAATAACATGACAAATTTTTCTATCACCTATTATGTATTGCATAATTTTTTTTACATAATCGAATTGTTTAAAAGCGATCGAAAGGGTTTTAAAGCACAACTAACAAATAGTAAATGCACATTAAGTCTGCTGCAGAACATCATTTTTTACATGGCCAAGTAGAAGAGAATCAATTAAACCTTAATCTTCATCCATACAGATTACTTAATAGTTAAAATTACAATGCTATTACAATGCAATTCTTACTGATATTTTTGCAGCTTTAAGACTTGTTCTTGCATAAAAAGTCTTTGTGATTTAACAAACAGAGCAGATTCATTATTAACTATAAATTTGCCTTTAATCTACAGTTTTGCAAGTATTGCAAAATAGCTGAAAAATAAACAAGAGAACAGATTTGAGAATGTCTCTTCTTCCCATGATCTTCATATGATGTGCCAATTATAGAATCACTAACTTCAATGCTTTAAAAAAAGTCCTATTATGATTGACTCGTCCAATTTTTAAGATATTTCTCCTTGAATTGAGAAAAATGACAAAAAGCAGGTTATGGTTTTTTTTCTCAGGTTTTTGTTTGTACTGTACATGTACACTGGAAACCAATATAAATGTTTAAAAATGACCAAAAGGTACGAGTTCCCCTCTAAGATCCTTTGTGAATGCGGCCCTGATTGGTAAAAAGATATTTGTACAAATATGAATAATATGTTTTCTCTCGTGTTTAATGTCGTAGATAAGATCTGTGTAAAGGCTAGATGCCATTCTTTCATTGCACGTGCAAGTACAAGTACACATGCTGCCGTTTAGAAGTGGCACCACACCTAGAAAAAGCACTCACCAAGAACTGATAAACTCGTCAGACAGCTGAAATTTGCCTGCAGATTTTACAAGCAAGTTTTGTTTTGTAACAGTACTTCTTTTGTAACATTGCTTCAGTTACATTAACTTCAGGGTTAAAACATAACATAATATTCAATTCAATTCAATTCAATTTTATTTGTATAGCGCTTTTAACAATTGTCATTGTCGCAAAGCAGCTTTACACAAACAAAAGAATTATTTAAGTTTGTATGGAATGTGAGTGTGCATGAATCAAAATATACACTGCCTGGGCAACAAACAAAAAAAGTCGCAATGTGGTGTCCAGATCACAATCTGAGCCCTGGAATATGGCCACGCCATCAGGGAAGAAACACTCCATAGATGTGAAAACCTGGTCATTCAGTACATTCAGGTCGACAGCTGACCTTATTTTATTGCCACATAACATTGCTGAGCCTAGAACTGAACAAATGAAGCAACCTCAGTGGCCACTATGCATAATGGGTCCATCGATTTTATCCGCTTCCCTTCATTCCCTAATCAAGTCAAGTCAAGTAGGCTTTTTATTGTCATTTCAACCATATACAGTTGAGCACACAATGAAACCAAACAACGTTCCTTCAAGACCAAGGTACTACATAGAACATAAATTAACAACATAAATGTACAAAAACTAACTACAATAGCTATCTAAGAAACCTAATTATAACCTGGTAACCTGTATGAATGAGGTAACCTGGTGATGCACCCATCGCTATGGAATAGGCTCAATCTGGACTCATCGGACGACTTTCCATTACTCCAAAGTCCAATCTTTATTCTTCCTAGCAAATTCAAGCCTTTTTTTCCTGATTAAACTCACTAACAAGTGATTCTCTTATGGCCGCACAGCTGATTAGTTCCAATCCTGTGAGCAAATGCTCTTACTTTCACTATTAAACATAGCTATGATTTTTACTGTTTATTTTTTTTACCCTACATCTTCACCAAGTGTTTATTTTGGGAACGCACTATCCTTCCAGGTTTTGATAATGTGTTAAAGGGTTCTTAACCCAGTTCCAATAATTTTCAAATATTCTTAGTTGTTTTCTTTGCTCAATGCAGCCAATAATTTGACCCTTATGAAAAAGCAACATGTTTTTGGCCAGGCATTTTTTGTTTAAAAAATAGTGTGTGTGTGTGTGTGTGTGTGAGCAAAGTTTTAAGGAAGCCAGTATGTTAAATGAAAACAGACAAAAACAAGAGTCAGAGAGTTATAATAACAGTATTTGAATCAAAGAGTGAAAAACACTGTAATAATCAAGCAGAGTCAAAATAACACACTATAAGACTGAGTAAAAAAAAAAGACGACTATAAGAGAGGGTAAAAACAGTATATGAGTCAAAGGGTCAAAAAATAACACAGTCAAGTAGTAAAACAATAATAACTCCACTGTAAGAGTCAAGGAGTTAAAGAACACTATAAGAATCAAAGAGAAAAACAACACCATGAGTCAAAGAGAACAACAACAACAACACCATGAGTCAAAGAATAAAACAACACCATGAGTCAAAGTGTAAAACAACAACAATAACACCATGAAT
>JAOVVA010000012.1:12577506-12603907 GCA_028565275.1 Leiocassis micropogon
AAAAAATTGTAATGGTCACTTCTAAGGTTTAAAGGCGAGTCTATTCCAATCTGAAAGGAAAGAAAGAAATAAGAGTCCTAATAATGGCAATATTATTGCTTCATATATTTTATACTAGATGTGCTTTCGCATTGAATTTAATTGCACTCTCATAAGCATGTTTTAAAAAATATTAAGTGCCATCTGCTGAATTTTGGAATGAACTAAAATTTTTACGTTACCCTAAAGTGCGCGGGATTAAGGTGTTAGATCGTGTTTATTAAGTAGATTTCAATCGCACACTCATAAGCGCATATTCAAAAATGATGAATGATGAAAAATACAGCACCATCTTGAGATGAACTAATGATTTTTTTCTAATTCAAAGTAGCATATCTTCTCTTCCCATAGGCCAATTGCAATGAACCAAGGCCTGTATGTTACCTCAAGCTTGGCCAAATACACCTGTGAAAACCCCATTAAAATTCGTTCAGTAGTTTTTACATGATGCGTGTATAAACAAACAGACAAACAGACAAAAAAAAAAAAAACATCTTGCTGTGTTCTATTACTCATCTAACATCCCCCCAATTTTTTTTCTTGAAAATATCTTCAATGTACACACATGCCCACTTTACAGTTTTATTATACAGTATGTATAAGATGGATAACTCTGAGTGGCTATTTACTTCTTGTGTGTCTGGGTGGATCCACGCATCTACAGGCTTATTCATACAGGTACCAATCTGTCTACAAGCATGTTTTTGGGAGCTGGGAAGAAATCTGAGAACCCCAAGTGAACCAACAGGGGTGACTTTATTTTCCATGTGAAAATATGTCAGTGTTTATTTTTTTTTTCTGTAGGCCTACAGGCACTCACGACACTTGAGCACTTGAATATGTCACTAGTGGTGAGTAGTCAAAATAAAAATGTATCGGTACCTGCATCTAAATAGGAGACCATAAAATTCAGAAAAATAAAAAACTGCCATGGCATGGTCGAGTTCTGTTATGTGGTCTGTTGTAAACCCTGGAAGTGATTATTTTACACTTACACACATTTTGAAAAGTTTTGCACCTATTAATACACATATTAATTTATTATAAACAACAAGCTCAGATTAAACGTGTTACATCCAAAAGACAAATTTCTTTTTATTATCACTTATAGCAACTTCACCAGACTCTAAATACATTTTTATATAATTATTCTTTTTCTCAAATCATTTTACTCAATGTATTATAATTTATCGATAATTATGTATAATTAACTGAAAACCTTCTGACAAATCAGTATTGAGAATTTAATAGCAATGTGGTAGGAATCATTTGAATTCCTACAAGCATTAAATGACATGTATTGTATATCAGAAGTTCATATACAGTACAAGTCCCTATTTGAATGGCATTACTTTAGCCTGAAGTAAGTGTAGTAATAGTTTAGAAAGTTGATATTGGTGACACAACAACATTTCAAGGTCAGTGGACAGAATGTTGCGCAATTTCTGGCTTGTATAGACAATTTGTGCAGTTATTCGTTTTCCTGTTTTTAAGACAAACAAAGTTGTGTTAATTACATTTCATCTCATTTCATTTCATCTTTGTCACAAACACTTCACATGCCACAGCATAACTAAAGTAAGAATTTATCCGTATTTTGCTGGTAGGTAATAACCAAGTACATTTTTTATGCACAGTCTGAGACTTTGCGTATCTTCTACATTAAATACAACAGTAATGCATGCGGTAAACTAACTCGGAGCATATATTACATTTGCACAGGATATAAACTCCTGGTTGCATTTTTATTTCTTTGCTTCATCAGACACCTAGCAACTGTTTTTCTTGGCAACGTCTCTTTTCAGAATGTCCCGAATTTAACAGGTTTGCTTTGGGTTCGCTCCAAGTGCGCTGTATATCAGCGCTGGCAAGATAACTGCCGGGTGATACTCCTCCACCGCCTGGACTTTGTCAAAGGAATGAGAGGAGAAAAGTCAGAATAAGGTAAACACCTGCCAAAAGTAAGAAAAGATTTCCCTCACCTCGGCACCTCTTCCATTCCCAGGTTGTATGAAAAGACATACACGTACTAAGCAAAGGTGCGCAGTCGGTTAAGATTACTAACTAGTCTGTACAAATGTGTGTCTTACATCAGAATAGGGAATATATCTTTTAGGTTCTAGGTTAAGACTAGATTTATTGGTCAGGATCTTCCTGAGCAGTGCCGGCTGGTGTTATGCGCTAAAATGCCCCCCTGCCATGGATTGCCCCCCCCCCCCCCAACATAATTGCTATCAAATATTATATTAGAACATAATTTAATAGGTTAATGGTTTACAAATTACAAATTACATGAGACAATAAAATTAAATAAGCAATATGAAAATATATATGTTGTATATGAAAAAATAGAAATAATTTTTTTTTCATATACATGTATACTTTTATATTGTTTATTTTATAATAAAATTAATTTCGTCAAATTTTTCATCATAAACAATATATATTTTTATTATATATAAATATTTATTTGCATATTAATGACAAACCCCATTTAATAATGAAATGAAGTCATTTAGTCACAATATTCCTCTGTATTTCTTAATATAATTTATTTACAATTAAAAGCAAATCTAAACTGTATTATGTTCATTTGTGTTGGTGTACGCGGGGCGCCGGACAAACGAGTGTCTATGTAGAAACGTACATTTTTGGAAAGCATGTGACTTGAGGCTGAGCTCTAATTGGATTTTTTCAAATCATTCAAAACCACCCACTTTTGTTCTTAGCGAATCAATATCGTTTTAAAATATTTGGGCTTACGTGATTCATGTGATTCTCAACGAGTCTTATTAACGGTCAGCAGATTGTTAGTTAATGTATTGAATAGTGATTGACGTGGAAGCCAGATTAATCTAATTCTATTCAAGCAGCAATCAAGTGATCGCGGCCGATCTTACACTCGGTGCTTCTTATGGCAAGTGGAGCTGCTGACTGGATGTGATGTGAGTCATGCCTTTATTTTATACTAGTAGTAATGATGCTTAATCACCTGATAAATGGATATTTACAGGCCATTATTAAAAGTTTAATGTTAATTTTGTTTGCGACCCTCCCCCCCCAAAATAAATAAATAAATAAATAAATAAATAAATAATAAATAAAAAATTGCACCAGTCGCTACTGTTCCTGAGATAGAATAATGTTTAAGAATCGTAGTGGTTGTGTTTTTGTAAAAAAAAATACAAATAAATAAAAATAAAATACAATTTTTTGACTAATGATAATTGACACTGGTTAGTGATTCACTACTATCTAAAGTGTTGCATCAGAAAGAAAGGCAGAGTGTGTGCCAAAATCTAGGGAATAAGGTCCACTCCATGCAGGAATAACTACGTGCATCAAACACTCCTACAGTACAGCTATAAAAAATTCCAGTAATACAGTACATACAGTTACAGTATCTGCTTAAAATCTGTATCATCAGATATTTCACTGTTTTTGTGCCAGTGCACAAAATAAGCAAAACACTTGGCCACATTGTGTCTGAAATATTGGTTATTTTTATTCATGCATTTAAACTGTCGTTTAAAAGCAATCCTATCACAATCGTGGTACCGTGATCAGCAACGTACAAATGGATTGTTGGTATTTTGTATAACCGCGCTCTTAATCTTACCGCTCAATTAAGTTTATCTGGCAGTTCAGCGTCTCTAGCCGGTAGCTGGAGAAAGAATGGAGCCAGGATCAAGTAGGGAAGTGACTTATTATGGATTATCTGTATTGCATCGACAACTAAGAGGTTGGAATAGCTTGGGAACACATCTAATATACTTACTATACAAAACATTTCAATTGTATGCATTCAACAGACCAATAACTTGACAGTTGTTTAGATGGATAAGGCAGATCTCGGTTCTCTATAGGCTTAACTATAAACTTTGAACCTGGTGAAAAGATTTACAGGAAGAAATATCTACAGAGGGATGCAAGTACTGTGCAAAAGTCTTAGGCAGTGGATTATCTGTAGTACAAATGTTGTTATATACTGTATGTGTATCAAGTCTGTATTATTATGTACAAAACCAATCCAAAAATACCTTAAAAATTAATAAAAATAAATAAATAAATAACATTAAAGAAAAATATTTGCATGCCTGTCAAGAACATGACATATGAACATTGTGGCAAATATACTGGAGGAACTCGTATTCTCCAGTACACTCAGTAAAACCTAAAAGCTGTTTTACTTACAGTACTGTGCAAACGTCTTGGGAACATACAAAAAGAAAAGATGCTTTTCAAACGTTTTCTATGTAAAAGAAACTGCTATATAGAGCAATAAAAAGTAATACAATAGTGTAAAAACATCAGAATCTGGTTTATTGGCCAAGTATGTTGACATACACAAGGAATTTGGTTCTGTTGGTGACTTTCAAAAGTACAGACATAAATAATGAAACTGTACATGATGTACAAGAAATTCATGATGTGAAGAATAATAGAGTAAATATTTACAGTAAACCAATTACAGTAAATATTTCCAGATGGCTTTAAAGCTAATAAAAAAAGCTAATTATTTTTTTGTTCTTCCAGTGTTTGCTTGCAAGTAAAATGGTGAAGAATCGTGGTGTAATGGTTAGCACTGTCGTCTTGCACCTCCAGGGTCCAGGTTCGATTCCCGCCTTTGTGCATGGAGTATGCTTCGTGGGGTTCCCCCGGGCATGCAGATTAGGCTACTTGGTGTTCCAAAATGGATTGCCACCCCATCCAGGGTCTACCCTGCCTTGTCCCCTAAGTTTCCTGGAAGTCTCTCCCCGCGTTACTAATATCACTGCACCTGCAATGATACTGCAAAACCCATGAGCTGGGACTTTCAAGTATTGGACAAGGTACTGTACAGAAGATGTCTGGACCAAGGACACGGAGACAAGGACTGAGGATAAGGAATGGGAAACACACAAGCAAATGAACAATGAGTTGTATAAATGCTAGAATAAGATCTTAGAAATAAGAAGCCTGATCAGCGGTGGTGAAGATGCTTATTCAAATGCAAATGGACAAACCAGACAGGATGCAACATGTGGGTCTCGTACAGTGCCATGGCAATGGGGAAACAGGTCAGGAACAGGAACCATTGACTACATATGGGAAGTGGTCATTACGAATGGGCATTGTTCCTTCACACCTCCCAGTAGCATGCTGGTACAGTAGATAGATTAGCTGCTTTAAATTGCTCGTAGGTGTGAATAAGTGTGTGAATGTGTGTGTGCATACTGCGGCATGCATGTATTTTCCTACCTCACACACAGTGATCCCTGGATAGGCTCCAGATCCATTTCAGCAGCTTTACTAAAGATGAATAAACAAACCAACATTTAGATATTACTGTATGTGACCATGATAGATGTATATTCTGTAGGTTTAATTAGAGGAATGGCAGATCATTACCTCGATGAGTGTATTGAATGCTGCTTAATTATTTTTTCTTTACAATTGCTTTAAATTCAGTCACATTAAAAAACAAATCAAAATCAAAAATGCCCTGGATGATACAGTAGCAAACTGTATAAATAGTGGTTAATAACAGATTGCTGGAAATGCAGTCAAATCATATGCAAACATTTCCAGTGCTGGGCTTCCCATGCTTTTGTTGGTAACCACTTTTTTCCTCAAGCATAAAAATAATGGGCTTTTCTGTTTTATCATTCACACGCATAGAAGCTTTGAAGCTTGTCGGAAGGATGGTCATGTGAAAGTGCAATTTGGTAATAAACAGAGATTTGCTCCAAGATAAGATAAACTGAAATAAAAAAAGATGTAAAAAATAAAAAAGCACAAAAATAATGAAGTATGAAGGGTAAGGCACATGTTAAGAAACTTGACTTGATCTTGGGTTGTTAATGATAACTTATCGAAATGTGTTCTAACTGGGTTTAAACCCTGTTTTTTTCATGTCTGGCATAACTTTAGCAAAACTATAACTACTAATTATACAACAGTGAGTTCCAACCAAGTGATCTGATTAGACAAAAGGCATTCCACAAGTACTCATATAGGGTACAACAGCACTGGAATGTTTAACTATACTGTATGTTACACCATGCCCCTAATAATTATTATTATCTAATAATCATTCCTTACACTAACTGTCGGTCGCAGCATGGGTGACTGTAGGTTGTTACAGTACTGGAAACACAGTAGAGCAACTGCCTGCCAAAACCCGCATTCAAAACACAGTCATACAGTAGAAGCACTTTGCCCCCTAAATAATTGCATCCAAGTCATTTCGTCAATTGTCTCTGAACTGTCCACCAATAGTTACAGAGCTAACACAAGGTAAGACATAAAAAATGGCATGGCACGCTCTAGGAATTAATGATAGCATGGAATGATGCATCCTAATAGGAGGTGTACCATGTTTGTTTTTGTTTTGTTTGTTTTTTTTCTAAAAAAAAAACAAAACACAAGATTTGAAATGATTAATTCCTCATATACCACTATAATTTTTCAATATCTACAATATTCATAAATTATTAATGACCGATGTCTTACTTTTTATTTTATTTTTTAAATTACTTTTTAATTAAAATTTCTTTATCATGATTACAGGTTAGTTCCTGATATCATTTACATTATATCAGCTATAAACAATAATAAACAGCCTCTCTTTCATTGTTATCTCAAAATCAAAATCAATAAGAAATGCCAGACAAACACAAGATTCTTCAAAAGTGCTGACACTGGACACTTCTTCCATTAATGTTTTTTTTTTTTTATGATTGATGACATTAAAAAATTATTGACATTTTAATTTCTGTAGGTGCCATTGAGTGTATACATTATACACCATACCATTTCTTGGTTCAAACATCGCTATTGTTTAAAGCAATCAGAATCTAAAATCATGTTATATTACTTCCTTCCTGCTGATGAGAATGATGAAATGAAATGGCTACAATTGTTCAGGAAAGTCACAATCTTCCTAAATGAATGAAATAAAACTTTCTAAACGTGGTTTGTTTTGCTGCCTTGTGATGTACGCTGACAAGTAATGCTAAAAGTTGTAAATTATTCAAAAGAACTAGGTGCCAGCTATGAATAGCTAGCTGGCTGTCATTTTTATCATAGACAAATTTATCAAGTAGCATAGTTAGCAATTTCATGCTTTACAGGTGTAAAAACTTTCTTGGGACATCCCGTTTTAATGCTGGCATCACAAGTATGACCTGAAAGAAAAACGCCTGAGGCTTTCCTCTCTGGTTTGGCTGTCTTGGCACAGCACTGTTTCAACAGTGAAAGTTTGCGAATCATAAAACAACACAATGGAAGAACTGCTAGTGCTGGCTAAAAAAATAGTTTTTATCTCCCAGTACCTTGTAAAACTCTTCTTGAGTTGCTAAGTAGTCAGTAACTCAAGCTGTCTGATCACTCTAGTGCTGACCAGCTTTTTCTCATTAATGCATAATATCTTTTGGTCGGGAGATGCACTTATAACATTCTTACTCTTAACTTAGAGGCAGGTCACCCAACCATCCAAATGGTTTTCTAGTATTAAGTTACTGTATGGATAGCTGGTCAAAGGTCCACCAGATATGGGTGAAAGAACTGCCAAGGATTTCTGGTAAGAAAATTGTTTATCATCTTTTGCGGATGGGGCAGGGGTAGTCAAGTGGTAAAGATGTTGGACTACTTATTGGAGGGTCCCTGACTTAAGTCCCAGTGTCACTGGGGCTACCACTGTTGGGCCCTTAGAATAAGGCTTATGCGGACATACAGTATTAATGTCCCCCCATAATCCTTCACCTTTAACTGCTCAGACATAATCAGGCATCGAGCTGCAACCTGGCTACATAAGAATCTGTCAAAGAAACAATGGAAATCATTCAAGGAGTGGGGAGTATTTGTTGCCTGTTATGCCTAGGCATGTGGTTTTAAAAAATGTTTTCCAAATATGGGAGGCTCTGGAAAAAATATCATCAGAGCCAAAAATGGTGACCAACAGGCAAGGGAATTCCAACCGGGTGAGAAGGTCAAAGTCCTTTTACCATCTCAACTAACAAGCTGCTTGCCAAGATGAAAGGCCCCTTACAAATGGTGCCTTGATAAAGAGGTGCAAGTCATAAGGGACTTGGGAATCACTGAACCATCAGCCAGTGAATGGAGCCCCCTGATTGTGGTTGTTCCGAAGAAGGATAGCTCATTATGAGTGTGATGAGATGTGGATTTCCCAGTTTAATGCTTGTTCTATGCCTCACATACAGTAGATGTACTTCTGGAGAAGACTTGGCTTAACAGTTTTATCACCACTCTTGATTTCTACAAAGGGTATTAGCAGGTGATCTTTAAGGAGAAGGCCAAGATGTACACTCAATTCACCGTTAGACATGTTCTAGTTCTGGGTCATGCACTTCAGGCTTCATGGGGCCCCTCCTACCTCAACAGCTAATGGATTGCATACCCCGGGCCTGTTGAGACTGTAGTGTGGCATATGTGGATGATCTTCCCATACAGGCCATTAGAAGAAATCACAGGGTCAAAACCAAATCTCAGAAGTCTTTTCTGAGTATTGTGAATTGGTACAGAAGATTTATACCACAATGTGCCACATGTTTTGCTCTCCTAACTCAGTTCATAGAAATGTCTATAAGCAACCCAGTCCAGGAGTTAAATAAATGTGAAGGAGCCTTTAATGCTTGTGTTCCTCCCATGTTCTTCAGGCCGCAGATCTCCAGACGTGATCCCTTGTTAAGGTGGATGCCTCAGCCATCAGTCGTGGAGCTGTCCCTGCATAGGGTGACACTGGTAATGAGAAACATGTCCTTTACATCAGCAGAAAGTACCTTCCATGTGAGGCAAGGTATTGCATAATTGAAAAGCGATAAAGGGGAATTGGATTTGATAAATGATTATTTACTGAGATTTACGTTTGACCAGCACATGGACCATAAATACCTAGCTGCATGGCTCCAATAGCATTAAGGGCTGAAATTCCCAAATTACAAGATGGTACTTAGATGGAACTTCAAGATCAAAGCTCAGCAAAGAGACTAAAAGACTACTTCTTTCATCCTACCATCCTTGGGAAAGCTAAAGTAATGTAACGGAGAGCCTCACCATTCCATGTTATTGGGATTTGTGGGGTAGCAGTAGATGGCTACTTGGGTGTACACACTAGCCACTTAGCGAAGACCACATTCCCATCAACAACCTGAAGAACACATTGTTACAGTGATACTATTACTTTAAAAAAGAAATCCATAACTACTTTGTTACAGTAAACAGTTTATAGCTAGTACTAGCAGTGCTGTCTTCGCCTTTTTCTGTTGTGGCTTCAGGCGTCTTCGTCGTTTATGGTCAAATGACTCGAGTAGAAAAACTGGGTTGCCTAGATTGTGCTGGTTTGGGGCATGGATGATGGTGAGCATCTATAAGCAGGCAAGATTCTTTAAAAAAATAATTTTTTGCTATGTTGAGAATATTTTGTGATGATTTTTTTAAATCTTCAATCTTTTTGGAACTTCAGGACTTACAGCAGGTACAAAAGGTCACCACTAAACCATTCAGAGACCTGCAAGCAACCAGGCAACACCACCACAATCACTAACTTACACAGAAACATGACTCTGCACTCTGCTGCTGTTGTTGATGATGGCGCATGTTTTCTCACAAATCCAGCCCCTTTCTCCACTTGTGCTGGTAAACACTGTGATTCTCCACTGTCCAAGAACAAGCGCACATCCATCACATCCAGATGTTGAATTTTTAGAAAACATGAGAAATGAGAAAAATCTTAGCCTTTATTCCATCTGTGCTTCATTGTGGATGGTTACAGCTCTTAAACAATATTTAAATAAAACATGATCCTCTGTAATCTTTTATTTTTAGTCCACTCTGACCACAAAAAAACGAAACGCCACAATGTATGATACATGAGCTGATAATCGCTTGAACTAGAGAAGCCCATGAATAAAAAAAAAAAGAAAAAGGACCAGTACCAGCTGTCTGTTTTAAATCTTTCAAATCTGGCTGCATGGCCAGGGCTCATGTGACTTTTATGTGCATTTTCTCACCCAAGTCTCTTCCTTTGGTTTCAGAGGAAGAGGCCTAGATGAGGAGAAAAATAGTTATGTAAAAGCTTACGCTGCTTTTATGGATGTAAGGAATTTTTTTTTTTTTTTTTGCAAGTCTCCTATTGTTCGATTGTCCTCTTTCATTATCTCTGATCCGCCCTGCTTGATCTAAACAACAGGTATCCGGATCATTCCACCACAGAGACGCTACTGTTAAACACTTTCTGGTGGAAAATGGAATAGCACTTTATTGTCAAATTAAGCTGTATATGCTGGTATGTTTGAACCACAACAGAGAAATCTGAAATGACTAACTATAATGTTTTCGTTACACGTTAGCATGGATGTTCAAATGACCTCATTTGTATTACGCTGTTGGAAATAAAGGTATTGATTAAATTCCTATAATAGTAGTATGTGCTGTATGGATTACATTAATTCTAAACACCACCCCCTTCAAATAGGTTATCATTTCCATAGTAACTACTTGCACAGAAAAGTGGTATTATAGTTTAAAAATATAAAATGAACATTCAATCTATTTTTATATGCGTGTGTTTATGTGTATATGGCAGTATGGTGGCTTAGTGGTTAACATGCATGTTCTCCCCGTGTTTGTTGGGTTTCCTCTGGGTTCTCCGGTTTCCTCCCACACTCCAAAGATATGCAGATGTTTCCAAATTGCCCATAGTGTGTGAATGAGCGTGTGAATGCTGACCGTAGGTTCTACTGCGGTCGTAAAAATTTAAATAAATAGTTGGATTGCTGGTGTTCCTGGATGGATGGATGGATGGATGGATGGATGGATGTGGAGATATATATGTCAGGACTTCAGAATGGAATATTGTGTTTTTAGTGCTTGGGTCAGAAAATGTAAATTATGAACCAAATCAGATAAATTGAACATTGTTGGTAAACAGCATCAGATCTACTGTATACACACGGCAACAACATGACAAAATCCTTTTCTGGCTAGTTTAAGTGACTAAGTGACTCGAATAATATCAAACTGCATCAAGCATAACAGAATAAGCGTTCTAAATGCTTAACTCTTATTACAGTAAGTATTATTGGACTATTATTTTAGATGTTATGAAGTAATTATGCATGTAATAAAGTGGCAGTGTACAAAAACGACGATTAAAGTTGAATTATCACCAAGAGCTACTTGTCTTATCAACCAAAGGGATCACAGCACCTCATATACGTTATATTCTTTTCATGATCAGAGAAGCTGCTTATTGAACCTAGTCTTGGATCCCGTAGAGTATCACGTCCTCTAAGCACCCAGCTCCACTATGAATCTAAGAGGACATTTTTTTTTGCTGTTCAGCGGGAGTGCTATTTGTGGTGTAAAATACACATACTGTACAGTGTGTGTGTGCGTGCATGTGTGTGTATGTGTGGCCACTTTGACCTTTTGTACTCCTGGTATGTTTATGAATAAACAGTCTTAAGTCAGACTCCAGCAAGGCCCTGGGCTAGCAGTCTAGCCTTGCTTTATGTAATGAAAATCTTCACACACTGATACTTATTTACAGTAAGATCTTTATAAAGATTATAGAGCAGGTATCTGCCCCAGGTATATTACATCCTGCAATACTTCCCGTTCAGACTTGAAGCTCCATACTAGCACATGATGTCAGTCTGCTTTCCTGTAAATGAAAACATACCGTAGGATGTCTATGTACTAGTTCTAGTAATCACCACAAGCCTCATGTTTAGTCGCTGCGCTCCGTTTCCTGCTACAAATGCTGCACACAAGGTGGCACAGAGCACTTCATAAAGTCCTAGTTCACGAGGCCATAAATATTACATTCCAATGACATCATAATTGCCTCTTTTGATTGATCAATACTTTTTAAAACACTGCTATTTGACAGATCGTTAAGTTATTATTGAATCAAGTGTAAGTAAACTACGTACTCTATGTGTTGCTACTGTTGTTGTTGTTGCTGTGGTTGTGGTTGCGATTGTGGTTATGCACCTGCACAGTTACTCTGCGCAAAGTGATTCATGTTATCTATTACTGCATAACTGAATAATAATAATATTTACAGACTGTGTTAACGAGTTTCACAAAGTAACATGCAGTGTAACTTGTTTGCAAAAAAAATAAAAAGACATTCACGTAGTGAAATTTTGTATTGTATAGTTCTGAAAAACTACAGATTAGATCCTAGTGTACATTTCATTGCATTAGGCGTATTTTCATTGAAATCAATTCAGTTTTATTTATATAGCACTTGGTCATTATCGCAAAGCAGCTTTACAGACTCCAAAACAAGTATGGAAATGAGTTTGAAAAGCGTGAGAAAATATGTCAAAATCTTAATGATCAGACTGTCACTGATCAGCAACCCCGAGGGCGACGGTGGTGAGAAAAAACTCCCTGAGATGGCAATAGGAAGAAACCTTAAGAGGAACCAGACTCAACAGCTAGCAAGGTTATAGACATATCTCAAGCAGAAGATGTGGCTCATAAGGTATACACATACAGTATCTACACATTACTGTGCAAAACTCTTGAGCCCCCACCCATTTATTCGTATTCACTTAAATGAAATAGCAATGTAGCTTGAATAAATGGAAACTTCTGTTTTACTGTTAAAATCTTCAAAGATACAATTTTAAAATGCATTTGTTTATGTAACAACATGAGCAGCAACCTCATTTCCCCTCTCATCTGTTTCAACCACTCAGGATTCAGCACCACCAGTATACGACATTTACATCAAGGCGTTTGGCAAGACACCCTTATCCAAAACAACTGGTATTTCATTATACATCTGAGCAGATAAGGGTTAAGAGCCCTGCTCAAGGGCCCAAGAGTGGCAACTTGGCGGTCGTGAGGTTTAAACCTGGGACCTTCTGAACCGTAGTCCAATGCCTCAACCACTGAGCTACCCCTAACTTAAACTAATCAGTAATCATCTGTCATCATCGGCACCTGTTTCTCACTAAGGTTCATGCCTTAAAAGTAAAAAAAAAAAAGGGGGGTTTTTGTGCTTGAATGATTCATGTGGCTTAACAAACAAAAAATATTTCTCAGGTACAGACGCTGGACTAAAAACGAGACACAAACAAGTCCTTCAGGAAGCCTGGAGAATTATTCCTCAAGACTACATAAAAAAAAAAAAGTTTGGCATTTTGGAAGCAAAATATGAGGATTTTGCAATTCTGTTACACACTACGCTATGTGTAATAACGCATGTTTAGTTGCTAGATTTTAGTGTACAGTACAAGTACAGACTGTGTCTTGGCAGAACAGCTGCTTGGAATGATATTCGGCATTCATTTAAATTGAGCAGAATGTTTCTGTCAAAACCACTGGCCACCTAAAAAGTATTCCTCCATCTTAGGCTTCACGCTGAGTTTCAGAATGCAGCCCTGGATGTACAGATGGACTGTTTATTCTGCTCTACACACACGCAGTAGTAACATGGACGTTTTTACGTTTTTTACATGTCTGTTTGTTAGAGACAATTACATGGTTCCTTGTGAGTTTTTTCCCCAGACGCACATAAATAGTTCTATACAGCACACTTATGGTCTTATAATGTTAGAGACAGATATTTTCGGATTTTCTTTTACCGAATTAGACTTAACGAGGGAGCTATTACTTTTTTTTTTTTTTTGAAGTTTTTCAGAACCTGAAACCCAACCTTGAGCCGCAGACTACAGTGCAAAATCAGACCTCTGCTTCCACCTTGTGGTGGGTATACTGGGAATTTTTTTTTTACGAAAACACTCTCCATAGTGTGTGTGTGTGTGTGTGTGTGTGTGTGTGTGTGTGTTTCTAAGTAATGTGTCTCCAAGAGTACTTATTTATGTGCCAAAACACCCTACGAATGCTGGAAATAAAACTTTTCTTATCTTCATATAACCAATGATATGATCTACATGATACCAAATAGCAATTTATAGAACTTAACTTATTAAATGCCTAGTTCGTAATACTGTAGCTCTCTTGGATTTTATACTTATTCATTTATTCTCTATACCGCTTATCCTGTATACAGGGTCACGGGAGACCTGGAGCCTAACCCAGGGGATTTTTGGGGCACAAGACGGGGTACACCCAGGATGGGGTGCCGGTCCATCGCAGGGCGCACACAGGCACAAGGGGTAATGTGGAAACTCTACTTCACTCTAACTCACCAAGGAGAACATGCAAACTTCACCCACACAGACCCCAGACTCGAACCCTATTGAGTTATTCTATAATCTGGGGTACATACTATGTCTGTTGGTGATAAGCATTTTCTTTAATAGTATCATACAGTATTTGACCAATTAAGGGAAATAATATCACACATACGTATGTGAAAGTTATAATATCAGACTGACAGTAAGTGCAACCTGTCCTTTTTCAATTATTGTTGACCATTTTTGGACCATGTCCACTTTCCTTAATTTCAGAATAATTCATTGAAACCACTAAAGGAAACAGTTTTTTTTTACTTAACTAGTTTATTAAACTTATTTTTTATTTTTTATCATTAATATCAATATATTAATGTCTGCAAAAGTTCTGTCAACAAAGCTGCTCTGTCCTGTAACTCAAAAATGGTTTGTCCCCATCCCGAGTGACCCACATCACATGATCTCATTCCTCTCTGTGGCATACATTTTAAACACACTGTGCTAAGTGTGCTCTCATTTAAAAAATAATATTTATTGTCAAACTTATTATCATTAAATATATTAATAGACAAATATCAATTATGTTACATACAGTGTTATGGTTTACATATCCGTTATGATCCATTATTTCATTTATTTGTTGAAATGTGATGATAAACTGTTCATGGACACGAGAAGTGATCAATCAGACGAGGCCTCTCACTGAAATTATGGATCAAAATAGGGAAAATGTTACCTGCCTGCTATACTACGGACAACCTGCAAAGACATTGTATCCAAATACATATACTTCAATATGGAGGTCTCCCTTTTGCAGCTATAACAGCTTTCACTCTTCTTGTAAGGCTGTCCACAAGATTTTTGGAGTGTTTCCGTGGGAATTTATGCTCATTCATTCCGTAGAGCGTTTATGAGGTCAGGCACTGATGTTGGACTAGAAGGTCTCCCGTTCCAGTTCATCCCAAAGGTGCTTGATGGGGTTGAGGTCAGGGCTCTCTGTTAGGCCTGGTCAAGTTTTTCCACATTAGACTCATCAAACCATGTCTTTATAGTCCTTGGGGCTCAGTCGTGTTGGAATAGAAAAGGACCTTCCCTAAACTGTAGCCACAAGGTTGGAAGCTTGGCATTGTCCAATATGTCTTGGTATGCTGAAGCATTGAGATCGCCCTTCACCGGGGATAAGGGGCCTGATTGAAAGACCTGAATTCAATAATGAATAGGTTTGGCCAAATAATTGTCTATACAGTGTATATAAACCAGTAGTGTACATAATCAGTCAGAAAAATGTTAATGTTTAAGCTTTGCAACTAGCACATATGTTGTATTGAGAAAGAATATTGTTTGTGTACTTTTTAACTTATGTGAAATGTACCCCAAATTAAATTTATAAATACATAGGTCAGTTTGTATTGCAACATTTAGGTCAGTGTATTGGAGCTTACAAATGCCAATAGATACCGAATACAAGAAAATGGGCCTCCTATTCATTGCCTGGTGATACTTTTTGAACTTCATTTACTGTATATGAACATCAACACACTAATCACACCAATAACACTCATCACTAATGAGCACTTCATTAGCCTCCTTGTTTTTAAATACTTGCATGCTTAAATATTATTTGGTCCTTTTGATAAAAAAAAACAAAACGTCTGCTTATTAAAGAAAAAAACAAATAGGAATGTAATTGGGGACGAAGAGAGTATCCAGCACGGACATATCGGTGCCTGTCATGGGAATTTCAGCGTAAACAGCTAGTGAAAACAGATGAGAACATCATTGGGATCTCTCTCCGCCCTCTATCAAGGAAATTAACCATAAATGCGGCATCCTTCATCGCTGTAGATGGCTTCATGGATTCTATACCCTTGGTAAAAGAACATACGAGGTGCTATTACCCGAATATGGAACAGCTTTCAACTCCAGGTGTTCAGGGTCCTCAGTGCCTCCCAACAAAGCAGACCAAAACTTTCTGCATTCCCATTTTATCAGAATAATGATACAATCATAATATTCATTATACTGAATAATGTTCATTATATGAATGAAGCTTTATAATAATCATTATATTTGCTGCTTGGGTTTGTGTGCATTTTTGCATGAATTTGCACATTCTCCCCACAGTGGGTTTCTTTCCACAGCCCAAAGACATGGAGATTGGCATTTCCTGTAATGTGTAATGTGTGTGCTTGTGTGCCCTTTGAAGGCCTCCTGCGACCCAGTCCAGGAACAGTGCTATAGAAAAATGCACGGGAGAGAGGGAGAGTTCAGTTCCAAACACAGGCCATCTGTATTATTTCATATCTTGTACTATAATCCTAAAGATGATGTTGCTTGATGTGTTCTTTGTGTATTCTTCTACAATGAGACATTTAGTTCGCCTCAGCGAACAAACAACCTGCCCGTCATATTAAATAATGTCTTCTTATTCCTCTCCCGAGTGCGACGCTGAATGTCGTTAAAACATCATTAAAACTTTCTCCCTCCACCACGTTGTCCACTTAATTTATCTAATAAACTCCACAAGTTCATTTCAAGCCAAGGCCATTACCGTAATGCCATCAATACACTTCTACTGTATAATCATCACCACTAGAGGGAATCACAGCATCTCGAATGACCCCACTTTTTGTCTGCTCGACTCTCATAAAAAGATTCATGCGCCTATTCGGAGCCAATAATGCATCACATATGGGTCCTTTCACCGTAAACTCGAATTTGACCTTTTCGAACTCCTGCTTCCAGAGAATCCTTCCCTCATGCTGATGAGCTGTCAATCAAAAAAAAAAAAAAGAAGCCGTTTGGCCAAACCCATTCAGTCTGCCGTGGGAGAGATAAGGCATTATGCACAGTCGAGAGCACACACACAGATGCATCCATCTCTTCTGGTGTAGAGGTATAGCTTTCTGAAAAAGAAAAAAAGTCATGTCAGTGTCAAGGAGGAAACAGACTACTGAATGTTTTAATGAAGATGGAATATTTTTTGCTTAAAAAAATTATACGCCCTATGATGAGTCAATGAAAGTCAATAAGTATTTTGCACTTTTTTAAAAGAAGTTTATTATAAACTGTCACTCACTTATTCATTATCTATACTGTTTATCCTGTATACAGGTTCGGGGGGGGGGGGGTCCTGGAGCCTATCCCAGGAGACTTAGGGCACAAGGGAGGGTATACCCTGGACAGGGTGCCAATCCATCTCAGGGAAACCCACAAAGCATGGGGAGAACATGCAAACTCCACGCACACAGAGGGGGGTCTCGAACCTGACCGGCAATCAAGCCCAGGTGCAAGGTGACAGTGCTAACCACTAAACCAGTGCTAACCACTAAACCACCGTGCTGCCCATTGCATATTTAGTGAGGCTGAATAAAATTAACCACAAACTATTTATGGTAACTATCAAATCCTTTCCCTGATTAGATGCTATATTGTCTTCAAATGAAAAACTGCCATACAGAGGGAAAGAAAATGCATGATCCAACCTGACCTCGAACCTACTGTAAATAGAAACTACACCTAAAAGGTGATTGTACTTGAATTATTATTAAAGGTTAAGTGTGAAAGGTCATTCATTTGCCTCGTTAGTGTGAGATAAGTCTGTGACAGAGGAGACTTTATGATTTTTTTCATCTTTCTTAAATAAAAAACAGAACACTTTGGGATGTGCTTCTATAGGAAAAATAATCAACAACAGTAGTGTGATGCAGTCTACAGCAACCTTGAAACAGAGTTACTGTTAATGCTTTGAAGTTGATTATTTTCCATAACAGCTCATTACAAAGTGTTTTATTCTGTTTAAGCCAACAATCCTGTAATGTTATCAATTAATTAATATTATCCTTTTTTTTTTAAATTTATGGTTACATTTAATGTTGTGGAGCATTCACAAAAACAAGTTAATCTCCCACAGTGGAGACTCCATATATACAGTAAATACTTAATACTGTAAGTGTCTCCATGATTTTATATTATTGCCCAATATACAGTTTCCGTTGCTACAAAAATATACAGTACTGTGCGAAGGCCTTGAGCCATGCCTCATTCCGCATTTTAAATTCAAATAAATGATGTAGATGAAATAGAAGAAATTGGAACAAAGGTTTCACATTTGCACCAGGCTACACAATGCCTAAAGATAGAGTTAAACAATTGGTTATGCCTGATCATCTATCTGTGTGGTTTAACAAACAAAAAACAATCTGAATCTGGTTAATTACAGAAAATGTCTGGACTGAAAATGAGAGACAAAAACTTGAGAGACAAACAAAGCAAAAAATGTCTTTCAGGAAGACTGGAGAACTGTTCCTCAAGACTGCATTAAAAATACAAGACAGTCTGGTTCTTTGTAAGCAAAATATGTAGAAATGAGTGACTGAAGACTTTTGCACTGTTGACTAGAGATCCTACCATAGTTGTAAAATGGGAATAAGTACAACAGAACTACAGAGGTTCCTATATATAATTGAAAGGTATTTAGGTAATTATGCAAACTCTAAAAATGTAGGGAAAAAAAAGGTAAAGTCAAACTTATTATTTCCCATATCTCAAAACAGCTTTTTACCCAGATAGTTCGCAAAACATCATTTGATTAGTTACAGATTGTTTTCTATATATACTGTAGTTTTTTGGCTTACAATTACTCACTCGTCGTCTATACCGCTTTATCCTGTATACAGGGTCATGGGAAACCTGGAGTCCCTCCCAGGAGACTTAGGACGGGGTGCCAATCCATCGTAGGGCACACACACACACTACGGGCAATTTGGGATCGCCAATTAGCCTAATCAGCATGTCTTTAGACGCCGAAGAAGACCCAGAGGAAACCCACCAAGCAAACTCCATGCACAGTGACCGAGGGACGGGAATCGAACCCGGACCCTGGAGATGCAAAGCGACAGTGCTAACCACAAATTGATCATAGAAAGAGGATGGTGGTGAACTCGCGGTAAGAAATCCCTCTCAGGTTGCAGGTTCGGAGCATTAATCAAATCCCGTGTGTGTGTGTGTGTGTGTGTGTGTGTGTGGATGCTCATGCTGCACTGACATTCTCACTCATCACTATGAAATATGAAAAGCATTAGAGCGTGCTTGCTGACTTAACACTTGGCGCTGGAGGAATGCCATCTTGTAATACACGCTGCTTTAAAAAGGGGGAGGGGTGACAGGAAACATTTAAGTGCGCGAAACAGATGACCTGCTGCTGCGTGAAAAAAGTGTTTAAAATTCATATTTACTATGTACGGAGCCAGGCAGAATGCTTTGTCCATACGGAGCCTGTCTCAGCAAGTCCACGTCCTGTAATTATGTTGGCAATCGGATCAGAGCCTTTCGCGTGTGGACAGCTCATCCATTCTGGTGCGCTGCTCCCCTATCCTGTCTTCTCTCATCTTTCCTGAGTCAATATACAGACAAATAGTGACCTCTCTCTCTTCATTTTATGTCCCTCCAACACTTTCAGAGTCTAGAATGAGCATTACTGACAAGGCAGCAGCGAGTTGTGAATCAGTGAAATAGTTACATGTGGCGTTTCCTTTTATCTTCAGCAATGGCAAGAAAAAGGAATAAAGAGAAATGATCCAAGGTCTGTAGTCTGGGTCTATAACAACAGATCTAAATCAGGCCCAACAAGCTTGCGGTCAGTATTTTAACCTTTACAAGATGAACAGTGAAACAGGCCATTGATCAGAGATCGCTGCGGAGGATTAGGGAGGAGTGCTCGTACCTCTTTGCCTGAGTGTCATGGCTGTAATTTGGTTGTCAGAGAACACTGATGAGATAGCACAGTGATAAACTGAAGCTGTAAGGACCTCTGTCAGATTTTGGTTGGATCTGTCCGAAACGGCTGTTTTAAGTAACATGCTCTGACCGGAAACAAAGATTATATTAGCCGGTATCGAGAGTATTCAGTATGATGCTCACTCCAAATTTATTATTTTATTTCTTATTAAAATTAAAATTAAAAATATTTTTAAAAAATTATCAAATATTTATCATTTTTTATTTTTCACAATTTATTTATTATGAAGTATTTCAGATTTACCTTTAAATCTTTTGCAGTTGAAAAAAATGGACACTGCATGGTCGAATTAAAAGCCGCTATTTTAGAGGAACAAAAAAAAACCCAAAACAATTAAGGAGATTGCTGAAATTACTGGAATTGAGTTACGAACTGTCCAATGCATTATTAAAAGCTGGAAGGATAGTGCTGAACTTGCTTTGTGGATAAAATGATTGAAGATCACTTAAACGCTTGGTGCAGTTGCATCATAAAACAATTCATAGTAAAAATCAGTAAGTAAGAGCAGCGAGACTCATCAGGAGGGAAAAAAGTGCTTCATTTTGCTAGGGAGCATAAAGATTGGATTTTGAACCAATGGAAAAAGGTCGTGTGGTGTGATGATTCCAGATTGACCCTACACCAGAGTGATGGGGCGTCAGGGTAAGAAGGGAATGTCATGAAGTGATGCACCCATCATACATAGTGGCCACTGTACAAACCTCTGGAGGCTGTGTTATAATCTGGGGTTGCTTCATTCGGACAGGTCTAGGCTCAGAAACGTTACGTGGCAAAAAAATAAAGTCAGCTGACGACCTGAATGTACAGTACTGAATGACCAGGTTATCACATCAATGGATTTTTCTTTCCATGATGGCACAGGTAAGTATATTCCAGGGTTCAAATTGTGAAAGAGTTGTTCTGGGAGCATGAGGAAGCATTTTCACACATGACTTCGCCACCACATGGTGCGCTGTAATCAAAGCTAAAGGCAGTCAATGAAATCTTGGAGTGTGCGACTTTTATAAAAGCAGTTTATAAAAAAACCCAATCATTAGCAAAGGAAACAATTTACAGTACAAGATAATGGGAGCAAACACAGCACCTTTCATAAATATATCTTTTTTCTTTTTGGCGGTTACACATTTTATAGTGTTGCAACCTGGAAATAAAACGAATCAAGGTTAATTAGTGCGAAACAAATAAACAAATCATCGAATTTCAAATACGCGAACATTTGTCAGTTGCATATTCATTATTCATCACAATTTGAACATGGAGGTTTACAGCGTTCCTTGTGTTTGTTATGTAAATTGCCGGACATGATCCACACAGGTGTGTGGGTGCTAAATCGTGTCAAATCGCTTGACGTTGCCACAACTCCAATCATGTTCTCAGGGTGATAAGAGCAAGAGGGCTCCCAGGTGGCATAACAGAAAAAGCATCCATCCCATTATCAGGAGTTCAGATCCCTAGAGGGCGAAATTGCATAGAGAGCTCTGAGGGCGAGGCACACTTTCATTGCCCTATCATTGATTTCATTGATAGCGCAATGAAAGTCTGCCTCGCCCTCAGAGCGCTCTATGCAATTTCAGTTACAGTGACCCTAGGAAATATTGGTTGTTTTTGAGCTCATGCATGTGGGAGGGGCCAAGGCAAAATTATGGAGAAAATCCCTCATAATTAGTCCTCCCCAGAATTGGACTGAGATCTGGGGAATTTGAAGGCTGGATCAACAACCCGTGAACTCTTACGCAGGAAGCTGTGATGCACTGAGTGTTATGATACCTTTCTCTCAACAGCCAGCATCAACTTTTTCTGTTAAAAATCTGTGCTACTGTATATTTGCATTTTTGCTGGATCAGACCAGGCGGTCTTGCAGTTTGGTCCCCACAGGCATAGATGCGCCTTGAATGCCCATGATCCTCTCACTAGTTTACTGGTATAGAATTGATAATCAATATTGTTTATTTATGTTATGGCTGATCGGTGTACAGAATAAATAAATACACACACACAAATTACTTAAACTGTACCTAGACTCAAATGCACATTCAAATGACCATAGACGCACAAACACACATACAAACAGCTTGAAAAGAAACTCATTAGGAGAAACAACGGACAGAGACAGCTTATTAAAACATTATTAAGCGCACCCCATACAAAATAAAACCTCAGTACATAGTAGATTCACATTCCCTTCCATCTCCTTAATAAACGTCTGTGTGTGTTTGTGTGTGTGTGTGTGCGTGTATGTGTAAATGTCCGTCCTCTATGGCACTCTGAAAACACTCAAATGGTGTGCGTAGAAAAGTAATAGTATGTCACCAGCATGTGAAAAAAGCCAACAGGGTAATTGTGTGGCTGGGCAGTAAATGGCGGAGATAAGGGGATGCGCATTGATGCAGTGTCAGAAAGAGGAGTTTCTTTTCTCCGCTGTACTATCACTCGTTGTCCCGTTTCCTCTCACTGTCTGCGGAGCAGACAACATCTTGGGGAAGAGGAATGCACACTCAGCCTCCTGTGCTGATAATGACATCATCCTTTCCTACTGAAAGAGATAGAAAGAGGTAGACAGATATAGAGAGAGAGAGAGAAAGAAAGAAGTGCATTCGAGAAGACCCGAGCGAAAGCATTAACGACGTGATGGCAGAAGCGCCGACTCCTCATCTGTCAGCATAATAATACCTGCCTGTCTTTCACTGAGTAGAAAACTCAACAACTGCAGCACAACATGGACTGGGAAGCAAAATATTCAGAGCTGTTGGCAGTGCTTAAAATATTCCTGGTGATGCTTTGTTAAGATAGAAAGCTTGAATGAATTAAGTCTGAGGCTGAAACTACAGTGGATAAGGCACACGGTGGTGTAGTGGCTCACACTGTGGCCTCACACCTCTGGGGTCGAGGGTTCGATTGCCTTTGCGTGGAGTTTGCATGTTTTCCCCACTTGCATGGTGGGTTTCCTCCCACAATCCAATAAACATGCAGATTAATATAGATGCCATTTCCAAGTTGCCCATAGTGTTAGCGTGTGCTCTATGATGGTGCCCTGGGAGTACCCCACATACCTGTAGTTCCCTGAGTCCCCTGGGACAGGCCTCCTGCAACCCTGAACATGATAAGCGGTAGAGGAATGAATGAGTGAGACTAGTAGTAGCAGATTTCTATATATGTAAATCAATACAAAGGATTATATTTCCTACAAAGCATTTATTCATCATTATTTGCATATTTACGAATTTCATATATGATAATTTCATCCTAAACGCAATCAAAACCGAATACAACAATATGATCATCTGGATCATGCTTTAAATCAGGTGAAAACGACATTGTTTAAACTGTTTCACTACAAAAGCAGCAATTTGAAGTATAAATCGGTGACACAGTAGAACATCGAGAGTGGTGTTCACAGCTCCAGGGTCTCTGGTGCGATTCTGATTTTGGATTACTGTCGGTGAACTGTTTCACATCTTCTCCCTTTCTTTTTTTCGCCATCTCCGGAAACAATTTCAGTAGCTGGACTACCTACTCCAAATCGCCCCTACGATCCACTCCAACACTGGCCAGGATAATCAGTTACCGAAAATCTGTAAATCCCCCAAAATCAACTAAACTGTGAGATGTCTTTATTGCCAAATTAAATGCACAAAAATGCATCGGTGTGTCAAAGTGTTGCATCAGATCACATCACGGCTTCAAATGGATCCTGAGATCCTGTTACTATCTGTGTGGAGTTTCACCTGTTCTTTGGGTTCTCCAGTTCCCTCTCAACTCCCAAATGCCCAAGGGTGGACTGGAAACTCAAAATTTCACCTTCAAGTGAAGGCATGTGTGAATATGTGTGTGCATGATGTCCTATTATAGCCTCGCATCCTCTCCAGGGCTTCCACTTCACAGCCAGTGTTTCTTGAAATACCTCTGCATGTTCAATGTTCTGGGAATACCCATGCATGCCCTATGTTCCTTAGACTACTAATGTATGCTCAGTGTTCTGGTGAATATTTATGCATGACTAGTATTCCTGAGATGAGTTATGCATGCCCAGCATTCCAACAAATGCATATGTACACCCAGTGTTGTCAGGAATTCTTATAGATGTCCAGTGTTCCCGGGATGCTTATGCACACCCTGTGTTTTCAAGAATACTAATGGATACCCAGTGTTCCTGGGAATACTACTGCACACCCTGCGTTCTTGGGAATATGTATGCACCTGCAGTGGTGCTGGAATTACATTTCTGTTTTAAGTGTTATGGGGAATATTTATGTTTTCCCAGGAATACTTACAGGATGCACGGCCAGTATTCCCAAGAATATTCATTGCATTCCCAGTTTTCCTTACCTTAAATATGCACACCCAGTTTTGTCAGGAATACTTCTCAACACCCTGTGTTTCAGGGAACACTTATAAATGTCCACTGTTCTCTATAATATTTCTGCACACCCACATATACTTATGCACAAACAATGGTCCAGAGATTATCTGTCAGAGATAACGGCCCAATGTTCCTGAAAATACAGCTGCAAACCCAGTGTTTCTGGGAAAACTTATGCACAACCAGTGGACCTGGGAATACCTGTGAATTTCCAGTATTCCCCCAAAAATGTATGTGCTCCTATGATGCTCATGCATGCCTAGTGCTCCTGGGAATAGTTATGCATGCTCAATGTTCCTAGGAACATTGGGAAGACATATGCATCCCAGATGTTCCTAGGAATACTTATGCACACACAGTGTTCCTGGAAATATCTGTGCATTCCCAGTATTCACAGAAAAAAATTATGCATGCCCACTGTTCCCAGTAATACTCATGCATGCCCTGTGCTCCTGGGAATCCTTATGCATGCTCAATGTTCATTGGAATGCTCTTGGGAAGACGTGCATCCCCAATGTTCCTGCGAATACCTGTGCATCTCCAGTAATCACACAAAAAAAAATGTATGCATGCCCAATGTTCCCAGGAATATTCATGCATGTCCAGTGATACTGGGAATACTTATGCATCTTCAAAGTCATCGGAATGCTCTTGGGAATACATATGCATCCCTGGTGTTATATGCATCCATTCAGTGTACCGGAGAATGTTTACATAAGCACCTGCAGTGGTCCCGTGAATACTTGTGTATGCTTGGAATATTGCAGAATGGTGCAGTGGTCCCCGGAATACGTGCAGAATGCATACCTATTTTTTGAGAATACTTATGTATATTTATACTTATGATTAATTGAATACTCCCAGGATTTCAAGGAATTCTTATTGACACCCAGTGTTCCTGGGAATACTTGTGTGCTAGTGTTCCCCTTGAAGTGTTTCTGTGTATCCAAAGTGTTCCTGGGAATATTTTAATGTGCATGCCCGGTTTTACTGAGAATACTTATGCATGCCCCCGTTTTCCTGAGATTTTCTGGGAATATTTACAGTATGCATGTGTATCGGAGAACGCTTATGTATTACTGGTGTTCCCGGGAAGTATCCTAAGGATATTCCAAGTGTTCCCAGATATACTTATGAGTGCTTATAGTGCTCAGTGTTGCCTGGAATAAGTATGCACCTGCAGTGTTCCTGTGAATACTTGTGTATCCTAAGTGGTACTGGGGATAATTTACAGTACGCATGCGCAGTTTTCCTGAGATTAATTGTACAGACCAGGTGAAATTCTGTGAATACTTATGGACGCCCAGGAATATTTGTGTGTTTCAGGCAATATTTATAATTACTTACTAATACTTATACTAATACCAGTATCAGACTATTTTTTATTTATATTTCTGTATGTCTATGTTGACTAATGAAATAGAGCTCTACATGGCTGACCTTGAACGCGTTTTCGCACGTGCTTCAGCGTCATTCAGTTTTCCTAACTGTAACACTCGCACAGACGTCGCCGCACCGGATCTATTCGGACTCGCGCGCGCGCTCCTCGTCAACAAGCGCCGTTCCACGAGACGAGCTCGCGGTGCACAAAGCCCCGCCCCTTGCCATCCTATCCGTTACCCTCCACTCCTTTCCCGCGCGCGCACCGGTCACTGCGCGGGGTTGTTCAGGGTTTTTCTTTTTCTTTTTTTTATTTATTTATTTTTTTGTCCCCGGTTTGGAGGGGAACTCCGCTCGTGTCACTGTCCCCGCTGTGACAGTGTGTAAGGTCGGTGTAACCTGAGGGGCTGAGGTACGACTCCGCGCTGCTGTTTATAAAGCTCGTTATTTTAGGATTTGAAGAAAGGTGACGTCTTCATTCACGCGCAGGTAAGTTGATCGTTATGTTGGACAGCACGTGACTTTGGCACGCGCGCTCCACACTGTATTATACTAGTGGCAGATGTATATATATATATATATATATATATAAAGATATATATATATATATAAAGAGAGAGAGAGACACACACACACACCTGCTACTAGTATATCTTACATAAC
>JAOVVA010000012.1:12612430-12625005 GCA_028565275.1 Leiocassis micropogon
ACAGCATCACCCGGGGTTCGAACCAGCGCTCCCCGGATGATAGGGCGAGCGCTTTACCACTGCGCCACTCGGAGGCAGTTACTAATCTTTTAATTGTCTTTTGGATTTGGATGAAGCGCTCATGTTATTCCACTCTATTGATGTCCATGACCTGGCAGACACAGAGAAATGCAGTTGAAATATGTCAGTAAACTTTTATTTGTTTATTTATTTTTTGGATTCAGGAACGAAAATGACTGTCGAGATTATGGGAGATTGCGAGTTGAGGTGCAATGCAGCAAAAAACTCAGGACTACTGCTCAGATTCTTCCTCTTCCCATCTTTCTCTTTTTTTTTCTTCCCTTCGCTACTTTCTTATATCCTTTCCACCCTACAATCTTTTTTCCCCCCTTCCCTCACTCTCTTGCAATTTCTCTTCACTCTCACAAATGAGTTAATTTCGTTCTCATCTGGGGTTCTCGGGAAGTAATTACAGCATCCTCAAAAAAAAAAAAAAAAGCTGTTCGCAAAAAGACTCCCCTTGCTTTCGTTTCCTTTTACTGGGCCAGAATGTAGGCGGGTTTTAATGAACCAAACCGAATAAATCTCATTACCGCTGATGAACACATTGATCCCACTCATTCTGAGTCTTGCCATATTTTTATGAGGACACTAGCGGATGGGAAAAGTTCCAGTTAAAACCCGAAAAAACTTACATAAAGCTGTCAGAGCCTGAATGCTGAACTATAAGTTCTTCACAAGATTAAACTCCTTCTACCCTCAATATTTCTTATGCAAGCCAGCAATCCTCTATATGCGAAGCTGTACCTGCTACAGCCCCTTACATAACCACATTGGTAGTGCATTATCCTAAAGCTGGCTATTTTTACACAGAAAGAGAGACTTTACGTTTTTAAAACCTGGTTTGCAGCTGTGGGTCTATTACTACTACTGTGAGCAGTGATTCACCTCTCGCTGAACCTCAGCAGTCAGTGCCAGTGTGCGCTTTTGGCACCGTTCAGCCAGCGGCGCTGCCAACCATTTGTAGTCGTCTGCCAAATCTGGACAGGGTCTTCCCTGGCAAGCTGCCGGGTCCCTCAATCCCCATGGAAGAACACCAGAAAAAAAAAGATACACTGCAATTTTTTCTTCAAAACCGCACCAGATTAGGACATGCATTTCCGAAAAAAGCCCTGTGATTGCTGAAGCACTCGGAAAAACAGACACGATGCTGCAGGGCTGTAGTGGTCAACTCGTACATTTTATTTAATTTCCAGGTTATTTCAGGGAAGAATTAGGAGGCAAAAAGTCATTCAAATCTCCTTCCTGTCCGTTTTTTTCATCCTGTCCTCCTGTTTAATGTGACGTTAAGGGTTTATGTTAGTGCTACGTGTAAGAAAGCTCACACAACATAACTCAACTTCTCATGGTTAAATGTTAATCCGATTAGGATCAATCCTGTTTTAGAGAATGGATCAAAACCATTCGCTGCATAAAGATGTAAGGAATCTTAACCAACCATACATTGTCAATCCTACTGAGTTGTCCAATCCATCATGACTTGTCTTTTCTGTAGTTTATATTCACTTAGAGGCAAAATTGAAAGAAGATTGGATTCTTGTCCATTTAGTTTTGTTACTCAGCTTTTTTTTTGGCATTCTTCACATCATTTAAAAAAAAAAATCAAATTGATATAATTCCAAAGAGAGTTTTGGATGAGTTTTCAAGGCTGCTTTCACGCTTGCTTCCAGACATCCTGGGCTTGTACTGCCCTGCCGGGGATGCACACTGCCTGCACACGACAATGTAACATTTTACATGGACATTAATCCGATAAGCATAGTTCACATTTTTTTCAAGTCTGTCTTACATTAACATTGAGGTGCATATTAGTACATTACCATAGGTCTTGGTTGTTAAAGATTTTCCTGCGTGTACTTATATTCACCTCAGTTTTGACTTACAGTAAGACAGCCTTGAATAAAAAAACAAGCTGTCCCTTTAAATGCATAAAGCATTTATATCTGAATATTTTTTACATGCGCTTTCCCGCTGTGAAGCATTTAACCTGCTGGAAACTAGAAGCACAGTAATTCCCCTACATACGAACGTTTCGTTCTGAGAGCTTGTTCGTAAGTCCAGCAAACATTGTCTAGGTACTAGGATACTAACACAATTGTCTGTACACAGTATATTACAGTACGTAGTTCAACCGATGGTCGGACTATTCATGTTAAAAGAACGAGCAACACCCGCCATTTTTTCACCTCACTCCATTCTCTCAATTATTTTTACTTTTGTCTCCATCGACAAGTGATCTGACTTCCGCGATTGAACATGTGCGAACGCCTGTTCGTATCTTCGAAAGTTCGTAACTCGAATGTTCATACAGTATGTAACAGAAAATGAAGACGAGGTTTTTTTCCTTCAACTTTAAGGTTTCCCATCTCTTTTGATAAATCTCATCTTCTGCATTATGATTGGTTGCAAGAATTCAATCTCATCTTTGATTGGTTTACTACATGTGAAATGGTGAGCCAATCAGTGCTCCTTACTTCTGCAAAGACCCTTTAAGTGAAAGAATTAAAATTAAATTAAAGAAAGGTAGGAGAGTTGTTCTCACTAAGATTACCGTTTAAAAATAGAAACATTTTATTTAGTCAACACATCATCTAATAACGGATAGGATAGACGAAGGATGTATTTATTCTGACAAGAGAGAAACGATCAAATCAACTGTTTATATGCGTACTATTTATTTATTGAACAGATTATCATTCTGAAAGGGGCAAATCGGGTCAGACTGAGGTGTTTACATGATGCATTAGTATTCTGATATTATTCTAATTCTAATTCTATATTTAATGAATTATATAATTCTGGTGATTATTCCCATTAATGTGGAATATTAGGGGAACCTATACTAATTTAGAAAAAAGAAGCGTTGTATAGTTTAAAACATATGTGTCCAGGACTCACCATGCTGGATTTCCTGTATCATGCATTTGAATATCTTGAGCCTTCAGAAGTTCTAAATCCATATAAAATAATAAAAAATAATATTTGTTGCTCAGCTCACACTTTTCTTTTCCCAGTGTTTAAGGCTTGGAAAAAAAGTATTACCCTGGATGCATTAAATTTGCATTACAACACAGTGCTGTTAAATTTCCTGATTCATTTTCTACATCCAGTCATTGTTATGGTGACCATCTATGTTGGGAGTTTCCAGAACAACCGTTTCCATTGCAGTTCATTTGTAATATGACAAATGTTGTAATCAGGAGAAAGAAATAAACAGAAAGGCTGGTGAGGAAAACAGTTGAAATATAAGTGATAACAGAAGCTAACCTTTTTTATGTGACATTAAATGGATAAAAGTGTGATGTATTGTTTTCTTTTGCATTATTATTATTTTTTTTTGTAATTGCTGGCATATTATTGTAGTACAAGAGGAATAAAATGCTTAGGAATAAGCTGTTATAGCTTTAGGGTGGAAAGAAAGTATTTGCATTTTTACATCGTACCGTTGTCCTTTATTATTTTCCTATATCATCAAACCCTGTTTTACTTTGTTCCTTATATGGCAGCTTTATTAAGTGTCTCTATAGAGTGCCAGTGACATGTTAATTACTACAAGATGTAATTGACTTGTCCGGGCATGAGCTCTACACTGAATTCTTTTCTTTTTACAGATTAATGTATTTACTGCGTGTTTAGTGACAGCGTTCATTTCAGTCTAATAAACGAAGGATTAAAAAGCATCATATTTTTTCATGATTTGTAGTCGTCTAGAGCTTGTGTATGGGCTTCAGTTTAAGCAGCTTTATCTGACATCGGGTCCTTCATCAGACTCCGATTTGTCCACCAGATACTTTGATTTGTTTCATTTCCTCTGTTAGTATAAACACTTCATGCTCTCATGTGCTCTTCTGTCATCTTCGCACATCTCTGCATGATAGCCAAATCCCTAAATGGGCCTGTTTTGTGATTCTAGCTTTATTGCAGCTGTGTAGCTGTAGGCAGAAGATGCTACCACGAATCTATCAGAGGCCATCAGGTCTTTCATCCTTGCCCTTAGAGTCTGCTCCCCCCACCCAATCCTAAAAAAATAAAAAAAAACTCAAGATCGTCTTCTCGTCAGAAAAAAATCCATACCAGAGCTTTGTGTTTCAGATCAGCAGGAACTGGGAGTACGACTCAGAACAATGAGGACTCCTTTCAGAGCACGGTTTGATCCAAAGGCATGTGAGGCAACGCTCTTATGAAGGAGTCAGACAGATGAGCTCTGCCTGTCCGCAACAAGAATTTTAATGATTCGCTGCCTATAGAGGCCGTCCGTATAAAACAGCTGCCCTTGGAGTCATTCGCATTCGGAGAGCCGTGCTCGCGTAGTCATGTTCAAAAGAACAATTGAAGTAGATGCGGTATGTAGCACTTTTTGTATGAAAGCGGTGGCTCGGGGCTTTTATTCCCAACTGTCAGCTATTCATCTACAAATGGACTTTATTATTATTTTTTTTGTCACTTAAGTTCTATCACTTAAATGCCGGTGTGAATATTAATAATATTAATTTCAACATTAGCATCAGGAACTTTTGATGTCATAGAATTTCTCTGAAAACTGTATCAAACAATGCTTTTAGTGATTTGTAATGTGCATAGTCACTTTATTAGACAGTAAATGCATTGTAATCAATATAATAGTCTATTCATATCTGTTTATCTGAGGGTCTGTTTTTTTGTTGTTGTTTTGGGGTTTTTATATTGGGTTTATTCGCCTTGTTGCCTTAAATGAGTTGAATCTAAAACCTCAATAATTTCAATTCAATTTTATTTGTATAGCACTTTTAACAATTGTCATTGTCGCAAAGCAACTTTACACAATCAAAAGAATTATGGAAGTTTGGATGAAATGTGAGTGAATCAAAATGGTCAGATAGTCCCTGATGAGCAAGCCAAGAGCGACGGTGGCAAGGAAAAACTCCCTGAGATGGTATTAGGAAGAAACCTTGAGAGGAACCGGACTCAACAGGGAACCCATCCTCATTTGGGTGAAAACGGATAGCAGGGATTGATCTGAAGTCATACTGTGTGTTAGGAGGCTGGAAGTTCAGTACTGGAGATGTGTTTAAGAAGGTAATATGGAGTCCAATCATAGTTACACAAATACATACAATTAAAAGTATAAATACAAGTCTAAATATTTGATCCTAGTTTTAAGCTTGACTTTTTGTTTCGTCTTATCATTGTCTTTTCTGCAAGTTCAGTTGATTAGTTTAGTTATTTAGACCTCGTTCTTGCTCTTCCCTCCTCATGATCATTATCATCAAAGTACACAAATCCATTACTTGAGCGAAAGTAGAAATTAGAAAAAAAAAGTAGACGTCCATCATTTACAAAAACATTACAGCTTTAAACGCTATACATCACTCTGGTTATATAACATCACCATGCAGGAATGGAGTGAAGTACAGACTGCAGGATGTAATGGAGTAAAACCGTTAAACATAATCTCTAATAAAACCGCTCAAGTAAAGTAAAGATACATGAAATTTGTGCTTAATTACAGTAGTAAAGAAAATGTACGTAGTTACTTACCACCTCTGATTATCTTGCACACGTGGAGGAAAGCGCTATCCATCCACTTCCACATGTGTCATGCGCATGACTTGCAGCTGTTGCTGTGATTGATTTCGAAACCTGCTTCCGAGTTGATTTTTGTTGTTGAACGTCGTCACCCAGATCTCTGATCCTTGCTCTGTCATTTGATAATGATTTTTAAATTGCCCGTAATACAAACCATGGCTAAACAGCTGGTGCAGAAAGGTGTTTAAACAATGTGTTACATGCATGATATTTATTTTACAGTTAATGGCCGTCCTTGGCTGAGGAAATTCAAATTATGAAGAATCTCAGCTGTGTGTGTGTGTGTGTGTAGGTTGAAAGACTCCATTGATCATTCCTCGGGCAGGTAATCTTTAGACTAGTTTACATAATCATTTTACTAAAACCAAAACTTATATTTATCATTAAAAAAATCAAAATGTCAATATTTTATTGATTTTTATTTGGATAATAATTGTCATGGATAAGGCCAGTAACAAGGGCGGTGTAAGAGGAACCCGTTACTATTTAAGAGATTCGTACAAGATAGCTGTTTACATAATGTACACAAAAACATGTGTAATGATGAAATAAAATAAATTCTAGGTGAAATTCTTAGACTGTGTGCGTGTACAGTATGTGTGTGTGTGTGTGTGAGAGAGAGAGAGAAGGAGGAGTTTGCACATAATTTGTTAGAGTCATGGAGGTCACAGCGACACAGATGAGCTGTGAAAGGTCAGGGCACGTTGATGGACTGCCACAAGGGTAAAGGTCCTCCTTAAGGATCACATGATTGAAGTTAATGACACAAACCTGAAAGAAAAAGAAAATAATCATGTACACATTCACTAACTAGACACGTCCAGGAGTGAGTTCATATCAAAAGTGAAATATAAAAAAACTAAAACTTTTGAACATTGTGACATGGAGAAAACAGGTCTAGAGCAGGAAACATCTACACACACACACACACACACACACACACTACCACAACCTGATGATATGCAAAGGAATGTAGAAATATGCTTTTTTAAAAAAAAAAAAAAACATATGAAGTATTTTTGTGTTTGTGAAATCCTAAATGAATGCACACACACACACACACATTCCCTGTCAGTCTTTTCATCTATATTGATTCCTTCTCTCTCTCTCTCTCTCTCTTTGTGCTTCTTTCTCTTTCTCTGGTCTCCTCGTGATGAATTGCAACCTTAACGTTCCCTTTTGGCATCGGCTCTATGACGAATGGACAGTGGAACTCGAACCAATGATCTTTTTCACATCCTGCAAAAAAAACGCTCGGAATAATTCGATTCGTATCCATCAAAGCAGACTGGCCACTCGTGAGTTTTACCCAGCATGCCCTGTTGAAGCAGTGGCTCTCATTTTCTTCCCCTTAGTAAGAGAATGAGCCGAAAGAAGCCAAGGGTGCTGTAACTGGTTTGTCGTGGGGGGGACAAATCAGGAGCTAGACTTTTAGTGCTCTTCTCTTGTTGAGAAAAAAGATCGATTAGACTTATTAATTGTTTGATTTGATATACAGAATACACAGAATATTATGCATTTCATTAAAAAAAAAAAAACCACACCAGCGGAATCTGATCTTGAATCTTGAATTTCAGAGGCTGGATTTCGCAGAGTAAAACTTTCTAACTAAGCACGAAGAAAAAGAATATGACTGACCTTCAGATGACCAGCAGGAAAAAAAAAGATGAGCTCTGCAAACGGTTCTAATAGTGAAAAACACCAGGATGTGTGACATGACAGCAGAGCAGGAGAAAGAAAAGTTCTTGGGACAGAGATAAAACAGGTGTGCGCACACAGCTTGATAGAAATGCTGATGGGAAAGTAAGCCACAAGTGGTTTTTGCCTCAGACAGTCTGTAAAGACTCAGATGGTTCACTCAGACACGTACTCACATATGCACGGGAAGCCGCAGCATCTCAAATAACCCACACAGGGACAAGCAGACTCACGCGTGGACACTTAGGTAATAGGCTCTGATTACAAACGCAGAAACTCAGGCTCACACAGACAAGGTCAAGCGATGTTGCCACTACACCTTTGAATCTGGAAATTCACTCCACATAAAACCCACCCCCCAAAAAAAAGCATGATTTGCTGCTCCCGGCTGCTTCTCTGTTTATCAGCACCTCATTCATCTGTACATCAGCAAGTGTCTTTTAATGTGTGTGACATTCTTCTGCCTGTTTGCACAGCTGGGCTTGAGGATTTAAGCACTGAATCAATGCTATAAAAATGCCACCTGTCAGACAGGCAGCTTATGAACTTGTGCGTAAGGTGGAACGGGATGAAATATTTACAGCATAATCCTGTAACCTGATATCAGCATCATGCGCTTTCAGACGCTTAAAGAGTCCAGCTGCGTAATCTGATCCGTCCCGATTAGAGATTACAAATGAACTGTTTACACGAACATGTCCGATAAGCGTTACCAATTCTAAAAACATGCAGGTTCTGCCTGAATTATTACAGAAGAAGGTGCACGAGGGATGTTCAAGCCAAACCGGGACTTTTGATAGTGCAGAATAACAGAACACAGTTCTGCGAGTCCTTTGTTTCTCTATAGAATCCCCTGATACACTAATGCACTTATCCCAGTGTTTCACTAGTGCTTGGAAGTTTTCTCAGTACGAGGGATGTGGCAATAACTTCCAGTCGAGTTCCAGTACAAGTGTGCAAGTGGTTTTAGTGAACGATTGTGTGTGAAGTTCACACAGACAGATGCGTCTCTTCTGGCAATGTTGGTCGACAAGTTGGTCGATTTTCGAGGATCAGGCGTTCCACTCTCTGAATGTTCACAGCCACCTCGACCGAGATCTTCTTTCACGGACGTACGGTTTTCTTTAACAGTTTTCAGATGTTTTACTGCGGCTGAGTCTCCCTACTGTGCTTGAAGTCTTCCATAAGTCTCAATCGGTTTTACACCTTCATTCACAAGAAACGTCGTCACAATTTCAAGTCCCAGTTCGACCCTCAGGAAGAGACCCAGTGGAAAAACCGTCACTAGGGGGCGCTCCCACTGCCATTCAGTTGGGATTGCCAAAGATCATCACATGTTTCCTCCGAACCTAACTGTCTCTTTTTTCGAACTGCTCGCTCACACACTCGGAGGACAGCGCTATCCACTCCTTCCACTCACGTGAGCTCACAGACGCCCCTGATTGGCTGTAGAGCCGTGATTAATGCGGGAGCACTAAGTACCTCTCATCCCTCCCCTCTGAGAGTGCTTGGCCAATCAGCTTTCTCTAGACCGCCAGCTGCGAGAGGTTACAGCATCACCCGGGAATCGAACTCGCGATCTCCAGATGATAGGGCGAGCACTTTACCACTGCGCCACTCAGAGGCAACACAACGCAGTTTTATTCTGATCGGCCCATCATCCCTATTATTAGTGAAGTATTAAGGTCCAGGTAAACGCGACTCATGATTTTAAATGACATGCACTACCGCTCAAAAGTTCACTTTCTAACTCCGTGGTCGTTCCTAATTTTTATTTCTTTCTACACTGTAAAGCAATGCTGAAGGCCTCCAAATAAATCTGCAATAATCTTTTCTGAACAGTTAATGTTGAGATGTGTCTGCTAATCATGATCTCTAAAGACTTTATAGCGGCTCTAATCCGAGGTGATTTCTGAGCGGTACTGGATATTGGACTGAAGAAATATATTTTTAGAACGGACTTAATAAGAGACAAGCACTTACCCGTTAGCATTCCTAGAAAAATACTTTCATGGAGACACACTGCGCTTGTTAATAATGTTAGTGTACTGACCTTATCCTGGCCAGGACGTGGGAGTACACCACAAAGAAGATCCTAGGGTGCCGCAAGGCAGCATGCAAACTACACACAGATTCACACACTAATCCGTCCCTATGAGTGAAACAGAGGACTGTGAATGGATATAGATTTAGAGGAAAATCCCAGTGATGACGAAATGATGAGAGGAACCTAACCTCATCAGAGCGACTAATGTTTATAGTACAGTAAGGATTATACGTCACTTATCTTACATCACTGTACTCTGTTGTAAAGGCATACTGTATCTTCTACACATATAATAAAATTGTAAAATTGGCGCATCTGTACATTGAAGATATTTGCGAAGAAAATAATTTGGAGGAAAGTATGATGAGTAATAGAACACATCAGGATGTTTTTTGGAAATTTCAGCATCACATAAAAACTACTGAACGAATTTTAATAGGGTTTTCACAGGCGTATTTGGGGTAACACTTTGAGCTTGAGGTAACACATAGGCTTTGTTTCATCGCAATTGGCCCACGGGAAAAGATAAGATATGCTACGTTGAAATTTAAATGGAAACGCCCTTAAATCATAAAAAAAAAAAAATTTCATTTTAAATTTCAACAGTACATTTTTTAATACACGATTATGAGCAGTATTGGGGGACGTTACTTTTTAAAGTAACTAATTACATTACAAAATTACTATCATTAAAAAGTAATGTAAAAATGTCATTTATAAAGTTTGTGATTCCTCATGCATGTTGTTTTAGTCAAGACTTTTATAATTATTCTACCATCATCACTTAGCGAAGTTTGGCCCATAATCTGTTAACTACTAATACCCCTATCTCACCTACACGGTTTCTGTCTGGATACATACATAAATTGGTTACATAAATTGTCTGAATAATGGATTACATTTTTGAAAAAATAACTAAATAACTGAGTATTTAAATTTTTGTTACATCAAAAAAGTAATCCAAGTACTCTAACGCGTTACTTTGTAACGAATTACACCCAACACTGCTTATGAGTGCGTAATTGAAATCTACTTAATAAATGTGATCTCACACCTTCATTCAAAATTCAATACATTTTTTAATACATGCTTATGAGTGTGCAATTAAATGCCACGCGAACGAAGTCACAGGCACAGCTAGTATTTGTTAAAATGATGCTCCTGTGATCAGATTGTGAGTAAGTGCTAACAGTCTTTATAACTGTAGCAGCAGTGTTTAGGTACTGTTTTTTAAAAAAAAATTATTATTATTATTTATGGTATCCATGTGGCATCATCCAAGACGAAAAGTATCTGAATAAATCAGGCAGGTTTGGAGGACGAGACAAGGAGCCCCAGTGGTAGACGTGTCAGTCAGGCACGACATCATATCAAAAATAAAAGTCAGACAGTAACAGAGACACGAGGGCAACCTGGGACATGAGGAGTGATCAGTTGCATCAGTTTATAATCCAGTTGTTCAGATGAAAACTTGTAAACTTGACAGAAATCAGTTCCGAGTTTAATGGTTTAAACTCATTTTTATGACTCGTCTGCTTGACTCGTCAGTGTCCATTCAGATAATAGGGAGGATCTGAGTCGAGTCTAATTGTAATCGCAAAACCTTACTCATTTCTCAGTACCTTCTTCGTCCATGTGTTTCACTGTCGTCGTCGTTGTTGTTGTAATACTCGTACAGCATAGCATTACCAACTTAACAGTTTCAGAAATCACAGTATCGGGGCTTGCTGTTTTCCAATTCATCACATCCATTCTGCGAAATGGATTCGCGCTCTGAAGCAGCGGGATTGAATCGTTTTTCCACTTGAGAGCAAGATAGGATCGAAATCCATACCACACTCAGCGCTTCATGTGTTACTCATCTGTTCACTGCTTAGCCAGACCGTCTCGTGTCAGTGTCATTTTTTTTTCAGTAATACAGTGTTGTTCAATTTTACCCAGTAAACCTCTCCGCAGTGGGCATGCAGACTGGTCATCTGTAGAACGTCTTTAAGTCTTATTAATTAATAAAGGTAGAGGTATTATTAGAAGCAAACCGGGACTCAAAAGTACCACAAAGTTTTTAAAAACAGTGCTATATGAGCATTTTGAAATAATCAAGACTTTTACTGTGCAAATGTCTATTTGATCTGTCTGGAATCAGTGCCGACAGCAGTGATGTGTGCCATGTAAAAACTGACTGAGTTTGTAATATTAGCGTTAAATAAAGTAAGAAAGTAAAGCTGGTCAGAAAGTAAACGTGTCCACAGCAAAGAGGCAGAAGGGGTGAAATATGAGTAAGAAATTTGGTTTTGATTAATCTCATTTGAGACTCTTTCTTCTATTTCTTAAGAAATAAACACATTTAAGGTTAGAATGTGTATTCGCTTACTTTAGAGCGGACGAAGAACCAATTACACAGTGCAACACGTCATATCGTAGCAAATGAAAATATCTCGAATCTAGTGAAATTAGTTAACAATTTCTTAATATAAGACACTTGTATCATAAAAATGGCGCTGTAGATTTTTTAAGACTGTACGATTGAAATCTACCTAATAAACGAGATCTCACACCTTCATTCCGCGGACTTCACGGTAACACGTAAAAATATTTAGTTCGTTTCAAATTTCAACAGATGGCGTACATTTTTTTTAAATGACTGTGCAATTAAACTCCACTCCAACGAAGTCATGGGCAAATCTAATATTTGTTAAAATTATGGTATTTTTTAGAATGATGTAACAATGATAAGACCTTGAGTAAGTGCTAACAATTATAATTATGATTGTAGCAGCAGTGTTTAGGTACTGTTTTTTTTTTTATTATGTACGGCATCCATGTGGCATCATCCAAGACAGCAGAAAGTGTCTCATATGTGTAAACAAAAATATCTGAATAACTCAGGCAGGTTTGGAGGACGAGACGAGCCCCAGTGGTGCAGTAGACATGTCAGTCAGGCATGACATCAAAACAAGCATAAGATTATTAAGCCTGTTTCTAATTAGGGTTGGGTATCGATACCGGTGCCAAATCGATACTTTTAAAACGGTACCGGTGCCTGAAGCGATACTTTACAAAAGCCACAAAATGATGGTGGATGACTCAAGAATACATTTCTATTGAACAAAAAATTGTAAAAAATTCTCCTTAGTCAAATTAGCCTTCTTTGCAATGTTAAATGGGGTCACTGTTGTAGTACTACTAGTACTAGCTGGAAAGCCAT
>JAOVVA010000012.1:12639823-12652768 GCA_028565275.1 Leiocassis micropogon
AATGGCCGACAAACCGGAACTCAGCGAGCCCTATTACTTCAAAGCGGAAGTACGTAACGAGTCTGCGTGCAAGTAGTGTATTGTGACCTCATATAAGAAGATGCCCTCCCCTAGGCTTGTTGTCCATCCCTGGTGTTCTATGGGGGCTCCGCAGTAGCTCCGTTTACTAAAATGTTGCGTTTCGAGGCAGAGTAACATAGTAACATTTTAAAATAAAAAAATTATTATCTGAGGAGTATTTCAGAGGGAGCATTAACACACACACATTTGGGGAGCTCTGAGAGACCCGTGTTAAAGAAATAGTAAAATACAGGACCTTTAATAAAATTTTCGCCTGCAGTTACATCCTGTCTCATCTACAGTAGGTATCTTTGGGCTGGCTAAGGGTGTACTGTGTGATGCTTGGTGAATGTAGAATGAAACTCCTGGGTGGAAATCAGTGGAGGAGTGGAGTTCCTAAGAAGGGAGTAGCAGATTTCAGTGCCGAGGAAAGCATGAAGACACAAATAAGAGATTGTTAAGATTTCCTGCTTGCAGTGAGATGAGTTAGTTAAAACTAGCTTGTGCGTCATGAATTTCTCAAGTTTCTACTGTATGTGGTTACGTCTCTGTTCCACTCTAGTGATGGGTCGTCCATGAACGTTTCGTTCTTTTTGAACGAGTCTTTAACGTATGTCTCAGATGATCGAGTACTGGGCGCGCATGCACAAAGCATCACAAAACCTCTGTAGGTCTTGTACAGGAAAAAGAAATAAGTAGTTACCCTAGAATCTTTTAGTCTGAATGCAGTTGCACTATGCAGTGCTATGCAGGGAACAGAATTGAGCGGTCCTTCTCATGAGACTTTTAGTCCGAGTCGTTTGTTCTTTGGTCACGTGACTCCCGTAGACTCAATGCAGTGCAAGAGATTCAAAAGAACGATCGACTCGGATTAAAAGGCGCATGAGAAGAACTGTTCGAACCTGTTCGGATTCCTGTGTAACGCACTGCATAGCGTCTACTGTATGTGAGTCACGTGACAAAAGAACGAACGATTCGGACCAGAAGATATGAGAGGCGAGCTGCTCATTCTGTTTATCATAATATGTCCTTAGCTGCATTCCATTACTGGAACTATAGCCAAAATGTGTGTATGTAGACATGCTGGGGGTCTGTTTATTGAAAAAATTATTTTATTTCTGATTAAAAGAACGAAATGAACTAAATGACTCAAAAAACAATTTGTTCATTTTGATGAACAAGATTCAAAGAACCGAGTCACTAAAATGATGCGAACTCCCCCATTACTCTTCCACTCCTACTTCTAGCCGAGAAAGAATAGCTACCCCCCCCCCTCCCCCCCAATAAAAAATGCACAGGCGTGTACTGTCCTGTCCGTCATGTATCATGCAGCCTTGAGCCTGCTAACACTCTGAGTCGACAGAAAGCTAAATGTGAATATCTGGTAGAAAAGAGAACAGGAGATTGCTATGCAAGCAGGTAATGCTCAAACGATTGCATTTATATCTGATGCTGCGCCTCTGACATTAAAACTAACCAGAAGTGTTTTATTAATGCATTTCCCTTGCTCGAGTCTGCTATTGAATTACTCGCCCTGAATAAGAAATGAAATCATTTGAAGATTTTCATGCTTTCATTCTCCCGCATGTGTAATATTTCTGGTCCAGCCGTACCACTCAGTCCTTTGTCTTTGAGGACGGAGCTCATTCCTTCATTCTCTCTCAGTGTGTCAGACACTTTGTTAAAGTCCGTGTATAAATACTGAAAGATTAATAGTTCCCATTTGTTTCTTTCTACATGACTGAATGTTTTTGATTTCCTGACACTCTAAAGCTGTTTGTTAATGACCACTGTCATAGCAGTCAAGAATAATGACTCCTATTACAATATTGAAAATATCAAATATATAGAGCCAAAATCTGTATTTTAATATTAACTGACTATAAATATTAAGAGTTTAGTGTGGATTAAATTATGTCTTATATATGCTCAATGGCCAAAATATTCTCCCTGATTGCAGGTCCTCCAGGCAGCGATCAATGATTCATTAATAACCCTGTGTGTGAGAAGCATGATTAACTTCGAATGACTGATTGGTGAGCAATGGGCTGCCCCGAAGCAATGCAATCTTTTTTTTCCCCCCACATGGAGCATTAAATTTAATATTAATTAAGTCTTTATTTAAGGATAATGCAGTGGGAGAAATGAATAGAATGGGAGGTTTACGTTGCACATACGAAAAACTTATTCTTTATTTAGAATGAATGACTTTTTTTAACCTTTATTTGTTGCCATGGTTATTTGACATGTCCAGTGCATTAATAAAATCTGAAAGGATAGTGATGAACCAATCATCAACAAATATGGACGGATTTTTTTTAATGATTGTGAACGGAGATCACTTCAACATTTTGTAAAATCAAATTGTTAAAAAAAAAAAAACAGGCTTTGTTTAATAATGAAAATAAGCTCATTTCTACATGCACAATGCGAGAAAGAGAACTCAAGGGACTGGGACTAAACAGCTGTGTAGCCCTAAGAAAACCACTAATCAGTGAGGCTAATCAGGAAAAACGGCTTCAGTTCGCCAGGGAGCATAAAGAATGAACCTGTGGAGCATTGGGAAAAGGTCATGTGGTCTGATAAGTCCAGATTTATCCTGATTCTGAGATCATGCCTAGATTCCCCCCGTGCAATCCCTGTGGGGCAGTGTTGTGATCTGGGGTTGCTTCTCTAGGTTCAGCAACATTATGTTCCCAAAAATGATGTCAGCTGGCAACCTGAATATATTGAATGATCATGAATTTTTCCCTCTTTTTCCCTCAGGGCACGGGTATATTCCAAGAATTCACCAGGCTCAAATTGTGAGCGTGGTTCAGAGAGCATGAGACATCATTTTCACACTTGGATTGGCCAACACAAAGGATCAATTATGTGAACAATGGAAAAGGTGAGAGTAGAAGGGAGAGTCATTAGAGAGTGGGGCGGAGGGGGAGCTGTTAAGAAGAAACACCAATAAGAGAGAGATTAGGGAGAGTCTTTAAGGTGTAAAGACCAAAGAGAGAGAGAGAGAGAGAAACGGGAGTCCTTAAGTGTGGCTTACCTGATGGACCCTTGAAGAGGTCTTGATCTACCTTGGGATGGATGAAAGGCCTGCATGAAAAATAGAAGAAAGGTTGTGCCCAAGACCTCCACCTTTGTTTGAGAAGGATTTTCCCACTTCCACATAGATATATTCTCCCCCTCAAAAGTGTGTCCATTGTCCTTCAAGTGACTGATTCAGGCCCTGAGGTGTTGTTCTTTGTAGAGGTTGTTTTGTTTTCCCAATGTAGAGCTCTGAACACTCTTCACTGCATTGGACCACATATATTATATTGCTCTTTCTATGATTTGCGTTGAAGGTGTGTCCTCTTCCAACCTCCTCCTAACGGCAGGTAGGGCACCAGTGGTGGGCATGCTAGTGAAGAACGATGGATGTAACAATCAAGAAAACCATGGTTTCCTCAGCATCCAGTTTCAGATCCCTGATCTTTAATTTTTTTTTCTTCTGAATTCTGGATATAGAGATCAGTGTGTCCAGCCAGTGGTGTCAAAAAAGTATTGTGAAATGAATTGGTCTAAGAAATGCTCCTTCCTTCTCAACTCCTTCCTTGTCTCCTTTACTTGTCAGCTTTGCTTGTAAATGTAATTACTCATAGAATAGGACTGCTGCATTTTGTCCTAAAAGTATATAGTGCTACATAGTATACACTATACGACCAAACTATATGGGTGCTCATGACACCCATATATTTTTTTCCACAAATATTTTTCACAATGATGAAATACACAACTGTATTTAATTATGTGCTTTTATGCTGTAGCATTACAGTGTCCCTTCACTTTACCTAAAAGGCCCAAACCTTTTCCAGCATGATAAAGCTCTTTTACATAAAGATAGAATCTGAGTAAAGACTATTGATTTTGTCCAATTGTAAATTGTTGTTTTTTTTTTTTCAGTCCAAAATATCAAAATATCAAGGTTTATAATTCCAAATTTTTTTCCTTGTGCTTTTTTCCACATAATGTGATGCATGTATAATTGTGTATAACTGTCCACCGTTTTGCTCCAGCATGTAAGACCTACCACGATTGGCCACATCACTATGGGACACATTTTCAACCTACCGTGGTATAATCTGGTGGTGTAAACCTTCGCGTCCAATCTGACCTTCTCATATTATTCTGCTTAATTTTACTTAATGTAATAGTCTTAAATCTTTTTTTTAAATTATAAGTATCTATGAACAGTTTGACAGCAACATGAGAGAAATGCCATTTTCAGACTTTTGGAAAATTATTGTTGGCAGGCACGCATGGTTAACCATGTAAGACAGTTAAAAATGCCTATATCCTTTCAATGCATTCATATCAATCTATATTATTCTTTTAATATTTACAAAATAAAACTACAACACTCATTAGATACAAAATCGGTTTGTGTACAGGAGACACAATGTACATATGTTGTGTATGGGAAGCTGTTGCATTTGGTTTCCTTGGTTACGTTTGCTACTTGTCCTCCTCCGGTCTGAATTCTGACCTTAAGTGACCACAGACATACAGTATATGCGATTGGTTGATGTCTGATCAGACCTTTTTGTGGCACATCCTTGTACCTTTGATCAGGCTCTGTCATCAAAAACTGAAACTGATAGAGAAGGAACTGATGATGTTTTTTTTTTTTTAATGTTCCACGTGAGCTTTAAAAGTCAGAGTAGACAAATCTACTAGAGAATTCCGTTTGAAATTTTTGGTAAATTAAAGTAATTAGGGCAGTCTCTAAGTCATTTTTTTTAAAAATAGGGGCACACAGACAAAGGTTAGGGATGAGAATAAATGATGTCATTCGGTCGATACTGTGCTATTTCCCAAAGTAACATGCAGATGCCAGCTGCATGGCCATCCCAGTGTGGTAAATGGGAATTAAATAGAGTTTTCAAGGGCACAACAGTAGAAGCTTGATGTTAACAGCTGGGATTGAGTATGTGACCTTTTTTGTGCATAGCCAGTTAACAGTCTGCCAGGCAACTCTGAGAAATTACATCTGATCTTCCATTAAAAAGAGATTGCTATCTCTTTTAGGGATTGAATCTGGGAGGGAAAATGAGTCATGAATAATTTGCACTCTGTTGTTTTGGTTGGATTGAACTGTTTTGCCTTGCATGTTTACTGCATAGAGTAAAAATCTCTTTGGTTAAATCTTCCAACTCCTCTGCAATGCCAAACCATCGCCACAGGATTAGCTCTAAGTTCATTAACGGAAAAACACACACATATTACTATTTAATGAGTTGTTTTTGGCCAGCCTCCCTTTTTTGCTAGTTCCATTATTTCCTAATTGTGTTTTTAAGCAATGCAACCTCTTAAGCGCCACATGTTTTTGTTTTTCCCTCCATCTGCTTTCATACAAAGATAGAGGCCCAAGGATAGAGCCATGTGGCAACCCATCACCATCTAACAAAAGATGACCAAGAAAATTCCACACCTTTCTGAAATAAATGAATTCTGCACTAGCCTGAGGTCGTGAGCGCTCTCGACACACACATATGCCCCCTCGCAGGTAAGAGCTAGTATGACTATTCAGTTTATATGAATGCATTGAAAGCAGACAGCAGCTGCTCACCTAGGCCTGGCTGCTTTGACAAGCAGCATCTTAATATTTCAAGAGCCATGTGAAAGCGCCAGACGCAGCACTTTTTGGACAGACTTTTCTCCAACTGCAGGCAGCTGGAGAGGAGCTTTCTGAGGCTTAATTAGAGCGAGAAGGCGGTTATCACAGGAGCAGTCGGCAGGTGCCTGCTCGAAATGTTTCATCCCCAGCCAGGCCTAGAGGAGGAACAGCTGAGCCAAGATGTCAAACACAATAGAGACCGGAGAATAAGTCTTCAGGCGCTGAACCGGGCCGACGGGCAGGTGAAGAGAGAGGAGGAGGGTGAAGGATGTGAGGGGTACGGTGTGTTGTTTAGCAATTTGTAGGGTATTAGATATGTGCCAAAAAAATCAACAAAAATAAATGCATTAAACAAAATAAATACACTCAAAGTGAATAAAAAATAATTACAAACCAAAAAAAAGGGATCAAAATTCTAGCTGAACAACTGGCCAGTGAGAACGCAGTTCTATCACTCTTACCCTACAGCAGCTGGCCAATGAGGAAGCAGCAATGTAGTTCCCCATTGCTGCTTATTTGTGTCAGGAGGGCAAAGAGGTAAAACTCGTATTAAGTGGTGAACTTGGGAAGCAAGTTTGCTTGTTTATGTTTTCTAATTTATTGATTATGTTTATGTTTGTACTTTCTCCTGTACTCATTTGAAGAGTACTTGGGCTGCAAAACATTAGACTTGTACAGGCAGTCCCCGACTTATGGACGTTTGAGTTACGAATTTCCGCAGATACGAACAGACCGCGGTTCTACTTCCGGTTCAGTCAGGGAAGTAGCTCAACAATAGACACTTCAGTGCATCAGATACCATTATTTACAATTAAATAAAACTTTTTCTTTCTGTGTATAATTGAATGAATAAAATGTCTGAAGTACGGTACATTGTATTTGTGTGTGTGGAGGTGCGGCCTCACTGGTTTCAACGAATCAGTCCAGAAGCATGATAGAAAATGTCTGTTCTGTAAAGCTGCGCCGATGGTTAATAATTCTAATTTTGGAAAATCGTCAACAAAACAGAGTTCACAGTCCAACCCAGTGGAAAACAGCTCTGAGACAAAATGGCGTCCGGGATTCCCCTCACGATTTAAAGGTGCGGAGTCAGGGACTACCTGTACTGTGGTTTCTCTGGAGCATCTCAGAGGAGCCTTTCCTGCAACACCAGTAGCAAGCACACTGTAAGGTCTGTCTCTGCCATTAACAGCCTTCTTAAGCAGGAATGTCCATCAGGTCTACCCCAGTATGAGAGAAATGGTTGGATATAAGCATACATCACTTATTGCAATGGCTGACATACACCTTTTTTTTTTTTTTTTTTTTTTTTAATGACGCACTTCATGAGTGTTCCAACTACAAGTAAAACTACCAAAGGCTAGTGGTTGGCAGCTAGTGAGAACTTTTTCAACTCCTTGGACTGTATCTTTGGATAAAAAGAATTGACTACCCTTTAAATGGTATGCATGTCTGTCCGTAAATGTGTAGACATAGGTAATGCACGAGACCCAGGAGAGCACATAAAGTTTCAACAGGCTAACAAGTTTCAATTGAGAGCAATGCGGATATAAAAAAGAAAAAAATACATGTGACACGTAGACAGATCTTGAAAAAAGCATCAGAAAGCCACGCTCAATCCATTACCCCTTTGTAGTATAAGACACCATTGATGCTCATTTCTTACAGTCCCTACAGGCTTACATTTGCTGTCCATGAACTAAAGGTCAGAAAAAGAAAAGCACTGAGCACCGAGCTCATTCAGGAGAGCAGACGAGCCTTTCTCCCTAGGGTTTAATGAAGATTTGGAGGATGGAATCCGTCGGCAGAGCGAGATGGCTTTATCAAAGGCAAGGGGATTTTGTCATGATCCAGCTCGTTCAAAACTCCTGGTCCTTCTCATACTTCGTGCTGCAGTTTCTAAGACACCCACACACATTCTGTTCGAGGAAGAATTCAAAGTTAAATGCTGAATGTAGGATGGCTGGGTAAGAGGAAAATTCAGCATGTATACGAATGTATGTGGCATGGAGGATTGTGGGTAATTTGTAGAGCTACACCAACCAGTAGAAAGGTAGCGTACCAGACTTTATATTGATTGACTGATTGACATTTCCTTTGTGGCTTCAGGAAAAACAGTGATAGGTGGTATATTTTTATTAATTGACAGTTTTGGTACAAATGTTATCCTGGTTTAATGTAGTTGGAGTATTATGGGATGTGAAGCTAAGCAATATACTATATGTGTGGTAGCAAATTTGGAGAAATGATGTTCTGGGCTATTATCTTTGCCGACAGTGGTTTAGTAGTTAGCACTGTCACCTTGCACCTCCAGGATCCGGGTTTGATTCCCGCCTGGAATTTGCATGTTCTCCCTGTTCGTGGTGGTTTTCCTCCGGGTATAAGTATTCGATCCCCTACAGATTTTCTAAGTTTGCCCACTTACAAAGAAATGAAGGGATAAAGCGGTATAGATGATGATGATGATGATGAGTTTATATATGCTTAGTGGTTCAAATCTTGCCTCCAGTCTCTGGGTGCGTGGTGTTTATTGAATATTCTCCCCATGCTTGGTGGGTTTCCTCCCAGGACACCGTTTTTCTCTTTTCTTGTTGTTTCCAAATTGCATTTAGTGTGTGATTGGGTGCTTAAGTGTGAGTGTGTTTGTGCTCTGCAACGGGTTGGCACCCCATCCTGGGTGTCCCGCCTCTGCAGCCCAAGTTGTGGTGGCACAACTAGCGCACCTCATTCACCACCTTCTATACTATACAGATGAACATGACTAACTTGAAATAATTACTTGAACAGTAATTATATATATTATAAAGGCATCAAGATATTCAGACAGATTGAGGAACAAGGTTACACAAAAAAAAAAAAACCCTGTGCAAAATCCATCACAACCATAACCAGGATAAAGTGCTCACAGAAGTTAAATTAAATATGGAGTTAAAACCATACAGTAATTTTTTTTTACATTTCTTGAGACTGGTCATGATTTAGAATAACTGCAGTGATCCTGCATTAGTTAATAATACACAACAAATTTACTACATCTCAACATTTTTAGACTTATGATTTGATTCATTTATGAAGCCTTGATTATGAGCATAAATCCCAAGCACGCTAAATTATTCTTTAAAGAAATCCTATTATATATGAGAAGCACATACATAACTTTCAAGGACTCCTGCACTGCAATAGTTTAAATAATGTATTTGCTGTGCACTACTGGATTCGCTCAGAATATGTGGACTTCTAGACTAATTAAGGGATTACTTCGGATTCCTCAGACTTAATACTGGAGCTATTTAAACATTGATGGGGCTCGCAATAATGGGTCTAAAAAGCTCTTAGGAATCGTAGCTGACCTCTGTTCTGAAAAACACGTCTTTCCCGCCATACGTTAAATGCACATTTTGCACGGGAAGAGCATTTTTGGTTCAGCGATGGAAATTCACAGCTTTGTTTCTTGTTTTCTTTTCCATATCAGTTCGAGTGGTTTGCTCCCTAAAGACCATTAAATACCTCAGCACGAGCACAATCATAGGTCTCGAGCTCATAACGACAATGAGCACCATTGTTGGTTTGTTATTTCAGGAAGACCTACATTTACAAAGTGTGTAAAGATATTCATGGAACATTTTTAAAAGATTTATGACGGAGGCAACCGTGTCAAGTCCTTATAACACATCTGATCATCAGTGACCTTAATAAAGTACTGGAAAGTCAATCTGTCGTTTAGAACAGTGGTTCTCAACTGGTTTGGCCATGGGACCCACATTTTTACATGGTCATCAAGCCGCGATCCAAACTACATAGGACACACTAGATAAGCCTTTTTTGTCGTCAGTATATGTAAATCCATACTTTACATATTCGGGGTCGTACTTGCGCTTCGACATATTTGTTGCTATAATTAAATGAAATTTCACGTGTCAAACGGTACGGTTGTCACGCGCGCATTTCAAAATAAAAGTCCGGTATAAGCAAAATAAGTTAAAAATTAAACTTTTGTTGTTTTTTTTGGACCACACACTCCGCGACCCACTGAAAATGTTCCCGCGACCCACTTTTGGGTCGCGACCCACCAGTTGGGTACCACTGGTTTAGAATGAGGATACAGTGGTGGTGAAAGGTATTAACAGGTGATGTCACTAATCAGTTCGACCCGATCTGACTGAAGGGTTGTGCTAATTAGAATCTGGTTTAGGTCATGAATGGGACGATTTTCACTTTTGTCTCCATACTTTTTATCCACCTCTGTATGTTTAAATCCAGATTTGAGGAAAAGTACTACATGCCAAATAGATTTGTTTCAACCATTTACTGTATATGAATCAAGCCCTTCTACTTCTACTTCCTAAGTAGCTTACTACATTTTAAGTCTCTTGTGAAGAACCTTTCTTTGCAGACATTTGAAAAAAATATTATTCTTATGGAAGCTTAATGATGCTTTAAACATATTTATAATTTAATTGCAACTTTATCTAAAAAATGTAAAGTTAATATTGCACATGATAATGGAATAAAATTGTCAACGTCAAAATGTGTTAAGTTGGTAGATTCTTACCCAAGTGCTGTGTTATATGCAAGGTGCTTTGACAAAGAACTAATTAAGGGGCGATCATACTAATGCAAGCAATTATCCTTTATTAATTAATTAGTTCATTCACTTGGTGGAGTGGGGGTACACGCAGGGCACACAAGCACACACAATACAGGCAATTTGGGGAATGCCAGTCTGTATGTCTTCAGAATGTTGGAGGAAACCAGGGTACCCAGAGGAAACCCACAGAGCACAGAGAGAACATGCACGCAGAAACCTGAGGCGGGAATCAAACCCCAACCACTACACCACCGTTCCACCTGCAGTTATTATTAGTATTAGTAGTACTAGTAGTTTACATAGTCGTTTTTAATCATCTCTTACTATCATTATTTTACCTCTGTTCTCCCCACCTAAATAATGCTAGTGGTTTTCCACATTAAAGATCTATCTTTAGGAAAAAAAAAATCTGATATGATTTATCATGGGCTCAGGGGTAGCTCTGTGGTGAAAGTATTGGACTAGGACTAGGCGTTTGGAAGGTCCCAGGTTCAAACCCCATGACCACCAATTCGCCACTGTTGGGCCCTTGAGCAAGGCCCTTAACTCTCAACCGCTCAGATGTGTAATGAGATAAAAATTTAAGTCGTTCTGGATAAGGGCGTCTCCTAAATGTAAATCTTAATTAGATTTTTTTTACATCACAAAAACCTGCAATTTTTTAACCCGTTGGGACCCCACTGTCCTCATATGAAGACAATACCTTTTCTCCTTACTGCAGAAGGTGTATATCCTTGTAAAAGGACCATCGTTTATGTTTATAGATCAAATTCAGTAATTATCATGTTTAAATTATAGGGCTACCAGGAGTGTGCAGGTTGTACATCAACTCTAAATCTGGAATTTAAAGTACTCGGGATTGCAGAGAGTTTTGAAAAAGGCCAAAAAGTTTAGGAACCCCAGCTCGAACTTATTTCATCTTTTAACTTGATCAACTTTCTGTATTATGCCATCAATTCTTCAACCCCTGAAATTTGTCACGTTCTCACATTTTCGGTCTTTCCATTACCTTTCATGTGAGTCTGGCACAAAGGTGCTTTATTTATGTGTGTGAGCAGTCATTTAGCTTGTATCATTAGTCATCCACGGCCTGTTCTTGCTGTCGTTTAGCGTTTGCCACATTTCTCATTTTCCGTGATTATTCTTTCTTCCTCACAAGCACAGGAAAGAAAACAGGCCATTAGTTTTATTTCTTTTTTTGTTTTCCTTTCTGTTTTCATTTGTCAGGTTGCCTCTCATTCTCTCCCCACACCCCTGCTGTCAGAGAGAAAATTGGCAAAAAATCAATTGATTCAAGGCGAGGAGGATAAACGGAGGGCATCGTGGTAGAACCAAGTTTTGGCAGATGACATGAGTTTAGCCTTGACGTGCATGCTTCATTTCTTCCATCTTTTTTTTTTTTCCCTCCTTGACTGAGGGCTCACTCTTTTTGGCCACGACTGAATGACAATGGGATAAGAAAGAAAATGAAAGAGAGAGGGAGAGAGGGTCTGATGTTTGTTACGCTATACAGGACCGAAATCGGGAACAGGAGATGAAAAAGCTGTATGCAATGAATCAAATGCGTTTTCATTCCACTTGCTTCTGTCTGGTCCATGAAGCACTCAGGTGGTGCTCTTCTATGAGTCCTGAAGGCACTGCATTTGCATCGAGATAGGAGTGATCAAAGGTTCCTTTCTCAGCCTTGACAGAGTGGATATCAGGATAGAGACACGGAAAGCAAATGGCATGTATTGTGGCGAGGGAGAAGCATCTTAATGCAGCTGGTTAAACCTCCTGTTCAGTACTTACGATGCAATCGATGTCCCATTGACTCGAGTCTTGTTTTATAGCAGTTGTGAAAACACCCAATTTATCTCAGCTGCATTTAAATTATTAGCAAACCTTTTGACATGCAAGGGAAATCCTCCTGAAGTGCATTCGATACTGTAAAGGAAACTGTACTGTAAACTCTCTGAAATGACCAGTTCGTTTCTTTGTTTGCCATTCGAGCAGGGGTCGGCAACCCGCGGCTCCAGAGACACATGTGGCTCTTACATCCCTCTACTGCGGCGCCCTGTGGCTTTGGAAAAGAAATAATGAGTATGTCATTTAAATTCATTTTATTTTAGTTCGTTAGTTTTTGTTAATGTAATTCTATATCTGTAGTTTATGGTGATCTTGTAACATTAGAATAAAACACGGTAAATTTTTTGTCGCTCAAAATATTCGTCACACCCGCCCATGTCCGACACCTGTCAGCTTTTCGAGCCCCGGTTTTATTCAGATTGACAGCTGACTGCACACGCGATAAAAGGATGACGGCACACAGAAGTAGACGGCATTTTTGGTTGGCTGCAGGTGGATAATTTTTTATTTAAAGTTCGGCTTTTTATTCCATAAAAACGAGGAGGACTCAAATAGACATTTAGTATTTTATTTTAAATTAACCTTCAACCCGGCGTCTTTTTTTCAAAGTTCAAATTGTTTTTGTTGCATGCAGAAATAAAATTTTGTTTTCTCTGTAGCAGTTAATTGATTTTATAAATGCAACACACTATATATATATATATATATATATATAGTAAAAAATATACTCAGCAAAAAAAGAAACGTCCTCTGACTTTCAACTGTTTTTACTTTCAGTAAACTTAATGTGTAAATA
>JAOVVA010000012.1:12670315-12700023 GCA_028565275.1 Leiocassis micropogon
ATGGTAGGCTGTGACATAACAAAATATGGAAAAAGTGATGCGCTGTGAATACTTTCCGGATGCACTGTACATTATCACCTTTTCTTTATGAAAAAAAAAGAAATGCATGTAATGAGATTAATAATTGTTTAGCACTCTGTTTGGTTAATAAATAGGTGATGTCCAGATTCACACTTATCTGCCTTTGGGCAGTTCATTTTAAGTACCTTTTTAAAATGAAAGTGACTGCTGTGGTCATGGGGTTGAATTACAATTTCTTTATTATATTCTCAGTTAGGGCTCAGGCTAAATATAGCTCTCCAACACTCCATTACCCTCTCTTGTTATTATTGGATTTCTATCAGTCCCGATGGCACTCGTACACACATTCTTGCTATGTAAACGCATGAATTATGCAAACTGATTGGTTGTGCTCTTAGGGAAAGGCCTGTTTTAGATTGGGTGATACAGCAGCTGTGTATTTGCAGTGAGAGTCAGAATGAGGACTTATTGGTGTACATGAGGTTTTTCTTTTATAGTTTAAGCAGGGCAAAGAAGCACTGTAATTTATTTCTATTTTTGTGGAAGTGGTGCCATATTTGCAAACGAACCAGTCAGGCATTTAATGAATTATGATTTACTGACTTACTCACGTACCAGAGACTGTGGACCATAACATCATGAGAAGAATAGGCGTTCCAGGCTTTTTCAGAGCCTATCCCTGGGGACTTTGGGCAGCAGGTGGGATAGACCATGGACAGGGTGCCAATCCATTGCATTACACACACACACTACGGGCGATTTGGGAACGCCAGTTAGCCTTATCTGCATGTCTTTGGACTGTGGGAGGAAACCCACCATGTATCACCTGTCATATGTTTTTACTTGTTTTTATACTTACTCTGTTTTGATATGTATCGTTTTATTCTATGTTTGAGCAGAACTTGATGTGGTCTTCTGCTATTGTAGTCCATCTACTAAATCCTTAAATGTCCTTAAAAGTAATGCAGTGAGAACTTGTACAGCTTGGCAGGAATGCATTGAAACTCGGTAATGATGAAATCTTGTCTACTTTGACGTGGAGCTGACGTGGAAAAAGTCTGGTGAGGACGTGGTCCGAGCAAGACCAAGGAAGAACTTATGAGGACTTAGTTAGGCAACATTGACCAATTAACAAAGTAACTAATACCTCTTAGGAACTTCATTAACATACAACAAGCATGGCGCAGATGGGAAAGATTAAAAGGTGTTCTGAATGAGTTGCCATAATCTATAATATACAAAGAAAAATATATTCATGTATAGATAGACGCATTGAGAACCTGACAGGGGCGTGTCTAGGACATAGTATGAACTTGATAAATGTTTTTTCATTTTGACCTCATTCCCACTGGGTTCTTCAATATTTTTAGGACGCAGTGGGAACTTCATGATCTTCATCAGAGTACGATGGAGTGAAAAGTTTGACATCTTTTGCATTTCCATGCTTTTCTGCTCACCATGGCTGTAAAGAGTGATGGTTTAAGTTACCGTAGACGTCCTATCAGCTCAGTCCTTGGGCTTTTTGCCCCAATCTGTATAAGCTCTAGAACTCTTTGTGAAATTCCGAGGAGATCAACAGTTGCTGAAATACTCGAACTACGCCATCTGGTACCAGTAAATATGCCATGGGCAAGGTCACTGAGATCACACATTTTCCTCATTCTGATGTTTGTTATCAATAGTAACTGAAGCTCTTAAGCTGTATCTGTGTGGTGTAATGCTTTTGCGCTGGTGCCATATGTCTGTTTTCTATAATTTAACCAAAGAAGTACAGATTTGTTTAATTTACATTACACTCATTAGCTTTTCCTGTAATAAACTGCATCGGGCATTTTAGTAGACCATTTCACATTTACATTTTATTGCATTCACATGGAATAGTCAGCTTATCCAAAGTGCATTGTCCTTCCATGTTTCCAGTGTGCTTTTGAGAGCACTCCAGCTCCGAGTGCATTAGCAGCCTCTCTTCCGGTTGGCTCTACTCATAAAATGAGCATTAACATTTATTCTTAGAAATCCAGGAACACATCGGATTCTTAATGAAACCGAGTGACTCAGCTCAATTATGGTCCGAGCAAAGAGCAAAAGGGAAGCGGTAAAAAGTGAAAACTGAAATCCTGATGAAGCTTTTCTAAATTAGACTGCGTCACGACAACAGCATTCCGACTCGAACAAGACGACGTCTCCGAAAGTCTTCTGAAATTCCAAAATGCCCGAAAAAACACGCTAATACTGATTAATCGCATTCTTTTTATTACCAACTCAAGCCTGTCATCTTGGTTTTGTCCTTCCAGAAGCTTTCAGAGACATTTTTTTTTTTTTAACACAAGCCAAGCAAAGGGTGATTCATCCATTCTCTACTGTGTGCGTATGTTATAATCCATCAGTACTCTAATAATGGCATACAGAGTTCACTGCAGCATTTTTCCATGCAGTTCATTCTTCTTTAAATATTTTCTTTTACATGCACGAAAAAGATGAAATATCGCAGCCGTGGAGGGTTCTTTCAAAAGCAAAGATGGTCTTGGGCTAATTAGATTTCCTAAAAGATTTGAAATCCTTGTACTGTTCATCCGTCTTTCAGACCTCTACCACGAGTGTTCAACACTGTGTGTGTGTGTGTGCTCCACAATCCACACACAAATTAATCATTAGTAAACCACACACACACACACACACACATACAAATACAAATACAGTGCATGTTTTAGGTTTTTAAGGCTTTTTATGATATGTTCCGTACAAAATATTATTTTCCCACAGTGAAATTAAACGTGTTTGGCTCAGCTACGTTAGCGCTAACGCTATTGATGACCGTTAACATTTTATGAAAAACCACACCCATTCCCAAGTTGGTGTGGTGGCTTCTAGGTTGGCTCCGCCCCCTTTCACAATGCGTGGACTCTTATTAATTGGTTTAATGAGTATGCACATGATCTAGAATGTAAAGCGTATGCTTTGGCCTTTATAGTCACCGGATTTCTACCCTGTTTACAACAACTGAGACATTCTGGACTGACTACGTCTAATTAAACACCTCCTGACATCATGACACTTTACTTAGACACTTTAAGCAGACTGTTTAGTTTTTCTTGCTTTATTGTCCCAGCCGCCTGTGTTATACTGTATAACTGTATAAACCAAAGGGTGATTTTTAGTTCCTCTTGAATTTCCCTCATGAGGATGGGTTTTACATGTTCACTTACAGTACAGTCAAAAGTGTGGACACACCTTCTAATTCATTGCTTTTTGTTTAGTGATTTATTTTCGACATTCCAGAACAATACTGGATTTTGAATATACATACATATATATATATATATATACTATGAAATAACACGTATGACATGAGAAAATTAAGTAACATCATCAACAGTTGGTTATTTTATTTTAGGACACGAAGGTCGGCTGTTGTGGAATCGTTCTTGCAAGAACAGTATTGTGTCGAGTGCGTTTGCAAAACCCATCATCAAGCCCCATGATGAAACTGTCTCTCATGAAGACCTTCCCAGGAAAGCAAGACCAAAACTTACTGACCCTCAGCTTCGAAGGAGAAGATAATTTAGAGTTACCAGTCTCAGAAATCACCAATTAACAACCAGAACCTCAGATTAGAGGCGTTATGAAGGATTTAGTAGAGCATAAGTAGCAGACACATCTCAATATCAACTGTTTAAAGGAGATTTTTGCATATTTTGGACGCCTTCAGGATTGTTTATAATGTAGCAAGAATTACAAATCAGAGTCAGAAGGTGTGTCCAAGCTTCTTCACTGATAGTGTATAATAATCAAGATGGCTATAAATACTGTGGTCTCACATCTCCGGGTCGATTCCCATCTCGAGTGTGGAGTTTGCATGTTCTCCTCATGCTTGGTGGGTTTCCTCGTTGTGCTCCGGTTTCCTCCCACAATCCAAAGACATGCAGATTAGGTGTTTCCAAATTGCCTATAGTGTGTGTAAGTGTATGCGTGTGTGCCCCGTGATGGATTGGACCCCTGAACAAGGCTCCAGGTCCCCCAACCCTATACAGAAAAAGCAGTATAAAGAATAAGCAGAGAAAAGTGATATAAAGTGAAGGATTGAGTGTGTACTGCTACTGTAATATATATATATATATATATATATATATATGAGGGTTGAGAGGTAAGGTTTCTGCAATCCTGAGCTGCTCTTCACCTCATCTTCTAAACGAGTGTATTCAGTTTGCATGTGAAATAAGAATTACCTCAAACAACCTCATGTTTTTTTCTCGCCTAAAATCTTGGCTAGAGTATACCGTGCACGAAGAACAGCTTAAAAATGTAAAAGCTTTGGCTGGAAGCTGTTCTTTTATATCCATACTCTCATTTCCTTGCCTGGATTCATAACAGCGACTGTGTCCCGGCGGAGTCTGACACAGAAAAATTCTGAAATGAAATATTGCACTTGATTGGTTCAACTAAGAGAGGGAAAGAAGAACATCATTCAGGGAGAATGGCGCGAATATCTAAGAATCTCTCTCCTTTTTCTCTCTTTCTCTGTTTGAAGTCACAGCACAGTAGGATGATGCCGTGATCTGGGGCCCGTTAATTATGAAGTGTGGTTACCCATCACTTTAACTGCACCCTAACTGCAGATTAAGGCGTTATGGCTGCCATTATGCTGCCGCAGTTTATAACTCTGTTAAACAGGATTTAGCACCTGTGCTGGGACGCTCTCCCTCCCTGCTCCGCCTTGCTTATTCTCACCTTGGAAGACAGAGAGAGAGAGAGAGAGAGAGAGAGAGAGAGTGCTTCAGAGAAATATTAAATGCAGATAACCTAAGTTTTTATGTTTAAAGATGTTTTCTGTCCATTTTCCCGGGAAACGCACTCACGTTTTATTAAAAGAAAGGACGTGATCAATCACTACATTACGATATTTATTCTGCCAAGGTTCACCTGTCCTACTTTATACTGTAAAATGTCATAAAACAAAAGAGACAAAATAAAACTCGATGAGTGAATCAGCTGAATTTTTTTCCCCCACAATTGTTAGCATGAACAGAGATCAGTCAAGCGAAAAGAGACAATGAGGCTTGGATTAAAAGGCAGTGCCTGATGAATGGGATGGTGAGAGCTATCATGTCCTATTATGAACTTATTTTTACTTTAATATGCAGCACTATTATTGTTACAAGTAAATTAGGTCCTAAATGGAGAGGTAAACTCAGGGTACTTAGAATGAATACTTAACCCTTTAATATTCTGCTCAACCTTTTGGTAAAGCAAGTTTTGATTCACTAGTTCATATTTTAAAAAATACTTTTTTTTTTTTTTAGACTTTAACCTGATTGAGTCATCCCTACCATTTGGTTGATGTATGCTAATGCAAAAAATATATCAGATGTCACTGTCTTTAAATAGCACGCCATTTTAATTGCTCTGTAGCATACCAAAAGAAATAAAGTGGATCTTGTGTCCAAAAATATCTTTTATGATGCAAAAAGTTTTTTTGTTTGTTCCTTGTTTTGTTTTGTTTTGCTTGTATGTGTAAATATGGATACTTTTACCATAAAGCAACCTCTCAACCATTTGGAAGAGGCCTCTATTGGGGTCAGTAAAAAAAAAAAAGAAAGAGAAAAGAAAAAAAAAGCATTGTTGTTTTTATTGCCTCATAGGAATACTTTATTTAAAATGCCTTAACATTCCATGTGATGAAGATGAAGAAAACATGTTCCGTTCGGAACTATACAATAAAAAATGACAATGCAAAAGGAATTGCCAAATGACGAATTTCACAAAAACTAACCCCATTTTTTTTTTTTTTTTTTTTTACAGATTTCATCAAGTGACATCAGTCCTAGTCACGCCATCTGACTGATGTATTGCAAAAGCGAAAGCATGAAGTCCAGCCCCACCTCAGGGCTTACTGAGCACATTCTAAACCATTTAACCCAATGGATTTGCTGAGGCAGGGACTTTGGTGCATCAGGTCTGCTGAGATCCGACACCACCTTCCTCACCCCTCTTCCTCGGCCCATTCTCCTTTTGTGGGATGAAGGCAGCCAGCAGGTCTTGCAGCACTTCTTCCGTGATCCAAATGAGGCGTTACAGGACAGGGGTGTATCCCTTGCTGTTCCCCACTGTGATCAACTCGCTTCCTTTGCCGTCTCCGACGCAAAGTTTTAACCCCCCCAGCAGCGCAGGAACACCGTCACCTGTGGGTGAGTCTCTTAACTCTGTCTGCTAATTTTAGCCAGCTCGGTCAATCTCACACGGTATAAAGTGAATAGACGAGAGCAATTACATTGGGTTCTGCAATAAAATGATGTACATGCTAGCCACTTGACCTGATCTTAAATATCTGAGAATGGCTGATAATATGGGCTGAATTTAATGTTCAGGGTATAGGGAAGTCTATTAAAAAAAAATCCTTTGATTGAACAGGAGAGACAGGAGTGTCTTCTGTAGCAAGTTTCTCAAGCAAATGCAATTGGATGGCATATTGCTGCAGTGAGACACCAACAAATGAATTGTTAATACGAAATAATTGACATAAGGCTACCTTATTGCAAAAAAAAAAAAAGCTATTTTACCACTTTGGATTCTTTCTCAGTTCTGGTTTAGTGCTTAGATTACCCGAACCCGATCTTACAACAAGTGCAGTAATCTCTCATGTGGTAGGGAAGCTACGAACAGCCAGACTCGCTAAATTTAGGAGGAAATCTTCCCTCGTGCTGATTAGCACCGAAGCCCAGCTTTAGACGTTTATGCAGCAGGAACCCGCTGAGAGTTTTGAAATAAAACAGAATGAGAACGAGTGAGAGAGGAAATGCACGTCTAGCCAGGCAGATTTTTTAAAAATATATCTAGTGATGACTCAGTCAGTTTTTGTTTTTTGCCCCATGATATTCTAAGCCATGTGCTCCTCCTGAAACACATTTTCCCTTATCGCAGTGGAAGTGCCCAAATCCTGCTTTCAGAATGGAAACACTTTCTTTCTGAAAGGAGGAGGGAAAAGTAGGACGGAGAGAGAGAGAGACTCAGAAACCATATGCCAGTCCTCTGTGTGTAAATTAAACTATTCGTGCTGCAATTTTCTGCAGTTTGGTTAACAGAAGATTTTTTTTTCTTTTTAATCCAGGTACAGCATAGCAGATTTATGATAATATCCTAGAAAGAAAAAAAAAAAACCTCCCGCTCCATATAAGCAGCGAATAAACATCATAACTTAACCTTGTTGCGGAATCGCAGCTTCAGGCTCCTTGGTTTGATCCCGAGCTCAGGTTATTGTCTATGCAGAGATTATCATGCTCTCCCGGTGTCCCTGGAGGTTTTCTCCCATTTTCCTCCCACCTCATAGAAGGATTTGCTGTGCTAAATTGCCCCAAGGTGTGAACGAGTATGTGAATGCGTGTATCCACGTTGCCCTATGATTGACTGCCCTCCCATCCAGGGTGTAATCCAACCTTATACGCTCAATGATCCTGGGATATGCTCCGGATCCAGCACATCCCTGACTAGGATAAAGCAATTACTGATGATGAAGGAGTGAATGATTTAAAGCTCATGCACTACAGAAATAACACAGTAAATTAGCTTCAATCGAAACAACAGGGTTAGTAATTTTCAGTTAATTTTCCTTTTAATTTGTCTTAATTTAAATTCTGATTTAACTTATAATAATGCTCACCTGGCATTGACCTTCGTAAAAATAAAATTTTTGTGCACGTTGATCATTATATACTTGGTGACATCATCAAAGAATACATCAAAGCATACATCAAAGATACAGCATACATCAAACTAAACATACATCAAAGAAGGTAACCAAAAAAATCTATGCAAAAAAAAAAAAAAATTCTAGATAACGAAACCGTTCGATGTGTTTATACCAAAGGTGGAATAAGAGAAGAAGAGGTTGCTGTTCGTCACAGTGCCGCTGATGCTAAACGAAGCAGAAGCATAAAACCACAGCAACATTAGACAAGATGGAAACAAGCAGTCACCTCTTCCCCCCCCCCCAGTTTGCTCTTGCTAATTCCCACCTGCTAGCTAATGCTGAGTTTGTGGAAGTTATAATGACGTTAGTTCCAACCTTTAGATGTTCAACATATAACATGTGGGTGTCTCTGTGAAAACATGTCCTACTTTTTGCTCAGACGTATTGGAGGAATACATATTTACATACATATTTATTCATTTTTATAGAAAAAATATTAATAATAATTATGAATGATATAGATTTGTAAATGAGTGTTTGCACATATAAACCTATTGTAAAAAACTTAGGAGCAGTTTTAGGAACTAAAGCAAGCAGCTGGGAAAAAAGGTTTATTGCTATATGTATATTTTTTTAAATAAAACTAAACAAATTTTATGATTTTATTAAAAAGTCTCATGAACCTTATAAGGTTCTCTGCTGTTATAAATTTGTCACCCATATTTTTCTGACCCATTTTGTAAGCTACAGAAATCACAAACGTTTCGATGGTTTATAAATTCAAGATAGTATCGGCACCAAAACAAAGATTCTGGTATCGTGACAACTAGGGCTGCACGATTTGGGAAAAATATCACTTTGCGATTATTAAGGTCAAAGTTGCGATTTACGATTGCGATACGATAAACAAGTGGTATGACTCAACTTGCTTGTTATCAAGGAAAATGCACACACAGATTACTAATAATGCTGAAATTTGTATTTCTCAGCTGAGATACAGTATACAGTGCAATCTAGCAACAACTAGAACTGGACAATGTTTTTAAATTAAAACAAAATTGTACAAAATTAAATAACAGTAACATCTTTTACATTACTGAATTAAATTACATTAAATTAACTTTAAAATAAAATGAAAAAGTTAAAAGTACAGATAAATAAAACAAATACCCATTTTAAAAAAAATATTTTTACATTTTGTCCCAAAACAGGGACATTTAAGCAGAATGTAACATATAGGCTACTTTGTAGATTTCTTTTGAAAAGAAAATAGGAGTGTGGTTTCTCAATAAAACTTAAACCTCTGTAACTGTTGTTGTTATTTTAAATGGGACATTTCTAGTGTTCTTTGTGACAACACTGATTTCTACACTGTATTTCCATTTATTCTTAAATAAATCTGTTAATAGCTGTCTTCTCTAGCGCACAGTTAAGTAGCTTTAAATATGAAAAGATTAAATTAATTGAACTTACCGATGGCCAAATGAAGTCCATGCCCGAGGCACTGGAACCTACAGTAGTCTAGCTTTGCCGCTTTGGCGATGTTCGTGCCGGTATCTGTTGTGACAGCGACCGAACCATCCTCACAGAGGTCCCATGCAGTCAGTGCCTCTCTCAAACCCGCGGCTATGTTCTCTCCCGTGTGATCATCAGGGAAATACGATGTTTGCAAGCAACGGCTTTTCTTTTGAAAAGAATTTCACTGCAGTTATTTCAAGTTGAACCTCGCTACGGCACTTACTGTAAAGCTCAGGTATTGCGACTTGAGAGAAGTAGTTTCGTGAGGGCAACTGGTATCTCTTGTCCAGCGTGACGTGAGTTTTCTGAAATCCCTCCTTTCTTAAAGTGTATATGGGCATCATGTCTTTTGCCAAGCAGTGCGTGATGGAGTCAGTGATTTCTTTGTATCTTTGCAACGTCTTTTCATATGGCGTGAGACTTGCAAACACATCTGTAATAATGTGTTGTTTTGTTCTGCTCACACTGGGTTGTGCTTTGTTTGTTCGCTCTCTTTACTACTCTTGGCTTTTACCGCCATGCATTCATCATACTTTTCTCTGTGTTGCTTCAGGTGCTGACATGAATTTGTCGTGTTGCCACGTGATGTAGCAACTTTAGTTTTGCGAATTTTGCACAGTACCTCTTTCCGCTCAGTGTCCGATATCCTGAAACCAAAATATCGCCAAATAACAGACGTAGCATTTTTTTCTGGGCACAAGTTCAGTGTCGGTCTGTTCCATTTTCTCCCGTCTCCACACTGCGCTGAGGAAAGTCACATGACCACAAGCACACGCGCTACACGAGACTGATTTTTGGCATAAAAATGGCCATACAGCTCTTGGCCATTTTGAACTGGCGGTCTCACAAAGACTCCGATGTTCACTCTGATCTGAAGAGTCACCCTGGTCCCTCTTTGGCGTGTGCAGGTCAGTTAAGGGGAAGTAATAATGTGGCCTACAATCAGTGGTCATTTTGACAGACTTACAGAAGCGCTTTGTGGTCAATCGTTACGCTAATACTGTACAAGTAGATCTGGGACTATGAATACTTAAAGCTGAAGCCCTCTTAGGATGGCATTTGTACAGCAACTAACAACACCACAAGTCAAGTTTCTTTTGAAATGATTGTTCTTTTAAGTACTCGATGAAGACCTCTTCACTGCAACACAGGGGGGGCAAAACTTAAAAGTATTTTTCCCACTGAGTCGGGAGGATGTCAGGACAGAGAAGAGTCGTGCTGCATGTCTTTCTCATACCTTGAGGGATTGCGGGTCAAGTTAAGCCATGCTTCTAGGGTTATTTGACTTTTATTTAACAGTCAGGCCAGTGAAGCACACCCTGAACTTAACACAAAGCGATAGAGAGACAAGAGAGACTTTTCACTGTCACATTTTTATCCCACCTCAGGGATAGACAGGGATTAAAGTATTTCCTAATTTAACACCAGGCATGTGAAGCCGGACCCTTGGCGCTCAGTCTGATATTCAGCGTTCCTCCAGGTGAATCCCAATAGCCTTCGCGGGTCGTCCCCAGAGAAGCCCAGGCTACTGCAACCTGTCCAGGTATTCTGTGTAATGAGAAAAGTTGTGGCTGTCAAAGTTAAATATGCACGCACAGACATTTTCGCTGGCACGTTGTGCAGCATACAGTACGTAGGCATATTCTCGTATAGGAAGTTGACGTAACACTCCCACGTCACTGTTGAATCAGATGTCGGATTTATCTATAGGAGAAGACGAGACGCTGACCGCAAAGTGGGTGCGTAAATGTTATGCAGTCTCTGTGGTCGATAAACGATAGATATGGGAGATTCAGTTACATATCACGATTGATTTGTGTGGCAATTCATAGACTGGCACACTGACTCCAAAATGTTTTTTTTCTTTCTTTCTTATTTAAATGTATTTTTTTCTGTATTTAGATATGTTTGTAGCATGCATTCAAAAAGTCCCTACAGTATAGTACAGTACAGTAGGTTATGGGAAAATATTCGTTTAATGAAATTCACTTTTAATCTCGCATGTATTCTTCGATGGTTAACATTTTCACACAAAAATGCACGGCCGACGTTACGCAAAGACTTCCTCGGGATACGAACAACAGACTGGTGGCGCCAAACGAGAGCGCGTCAACGTGCTACTACTACTACATGACCGCCGCGGAAAGACTTTCTGTCTGCGCTGTATTTGAGGTGGTAAAATGTTGCCATTCCTCTATAATCCTGCAGGTGGCATGCTCTAAACTCTTCACAAAGCTCAACATCTTGTGTGAATGAAGCAAATTATTTGCCAAGTTTATACTGTATAGAATCTGAAAAAAAGATTTATATTGAATCGGGATATTTATAAAATCGTGATACTTACAGAATCGCAATACAAACCAAATCAACACCGAAGCAACATGATAATATTGTATCGAGTGGTTCCTGGTCACTTCCTTCCTTAATAAATAATGCATTATTAAAAAAAGAAAATAAAATTCAGTGTATTTATGCAAACCCAGCAGGAACCCTGGCGTTGTATGACATTTTCATATACAGTACAAAGCGAATGCGTACTACTCATATTTCAAGACCTCTTTAAAAATGTTATTAAAAAAATAAAAAAATGTTGGATGTGGCACATGGGTGTGAACAAATCACAGAAGTAGCTCACGTGTATGGTATAAAAAATAGACCCTGCAGTGCACCAGATACCAATGTTTACAATTATATACAATATTTTTTTGTGCGTAGGCGAATTTATTAGTTATCCAAAGTTGAGTATATTGTACAGTATGTGTGTGTGTGTGTGTGTTTGTGGGAGAAGGGGGTTGCGGGAAAAATGAGTCAGCCTCACCAGTTTCAATGAATCAGTCCGGGAGCACGACGATGGAAATTGGCTGTCCTGTAAAGCTGTCCTGACGGGGAATAATCATTATAAATTAAACATAAAGCGTTAAATCATTCTACATTAAACATTAATCGAGATCAGCTCACCCCACTGCTATGTCTGTCTATTATATAGATCGATTATATACATTGTGTATTCGTGTCAAAGGTGTATAAGACTCATATTGTCGGACTTACGAACAAATCCGATTAGGACCGTTCTCCCGAAACGGAACTCGTACGTAAGTCGGGGACTACCTTTAGTTGTATTGACATTGCAACGTAGTCCATGCAAAAAGGAAGCAACCTTAGATCATAACACTGCCTCCAGAGGCTTCTACAGTCTCACTTCATGCGCTTCCCTTCTTACCCTGACACGCCCATCACTCCAGCAAATGGTCAGTCTAGACTTATCAAACAAACTGAAACTTTTTTTCTGATGAGTCTCACTAACAACTGGTTTTCTTTTGACCACACAGCTGTTTAGTCCCCATCCTGTCAGGTCAAAACTTTTTTACCAATAACCACAGCTGTGATTTATACCGTCATTTTTTTTTTTACTATGCATCTTTACTAAGTGTTTAAAAGATCTCTATTCCACTAAGTTGAAGGATCATCACTGTACTTCCAGACATCAATAATATGTTGGAAAGTTCTTAACCCAATTTCAGTCATTTCAAATCTCCTTAGTTGTTTTCTTTGCATGAATCAGAACAATAATTTGACCCTTCTGAAATGGTGACTTTTTTTTTATCCAGAAGGCAGTGTACAGTATGTATACTACAAGATGTTACAGTATTTTGAAGGTTTTAAGCATATTTCTCCTTCAATACATGACAGATCATGTACCCTCATTTATTACCATATAAAAGGCAATGCATGAACGAATTTTGTGATTTTCATACATGAGTAACAGGATACAGAAAAGTCTCTAAAATGAAAATATGTTCCCTGCTTAGGTTTGGAACACGTCCCTTTTTTTCTGTGGCTGCCAGGTGAGTTTAGGGAGAGGGGAGCTGAGGCAGGTACGTGTAAATCAGGTGGAAAACATTTTTATAACGTCAGACAAACCTGTCAACATGTCAAAACCAAGCTTCCTCCAGGCTCCCTCACTCACCGTTGGCTATTTTTCATCTCTCCGTAATGTCCATCAAGGGAAGACAAAGGGGGATGCGGCTAGTCTGCATGTACCTGCGGATTATGACCCCCAGATGACCTCTGATTGACCAAGCTGAATCTTCTCGGTGAAGACCACTGAGCTGTCAGAATCCTGCAGACTCTCACTGCCTGACTGTTGGAAACTCACCGCTGCTTATTGATACTTCCCTGCTAGGAGAAAGTGTGTGTGTGTGTGTGTGTGTGTGTGTGTGTGTATAAAAAGAGAGTTTTAAAGAGTATAAATGGGTCCAAGTAGCTAAAAGGTACAGGTTACCTGCTGCATGCGGCATACATTTTTAAAATCATGAGACTTGATGTTGCAGTATTAAATATTAATCATAATACACAGTACCAAAGATCCTTCAGTTGTTCTAGTGAGAAATTTGTACGCCATGATCATGAACACACATGCAAACTTGAGTGTTTAGTTACTGTACATTTCCAGTCTTGGATTGTTTAATCAGCAGAATTTGTTTTCCGGAATTCTTTTGGCAAAACTGTCTCCTAAATTATAATACAGTTTCGACTTCTGTAGGAAAAACCCAAACATCGTACATGGTGAGTTACTGAATGATTAATATTCTCATACTGTATGCTATAGGAAATATGCAATATATGGGGAATATGGGGAATATGCAATACTGATATAGGAAAAATTTAAACCCATGGTTAGATAGAATGGATGGATGGGTGTTTAAATGGACGGATGATTTAGATTGATTAAGGAATGGATGGTTAAATTGGTAGATGAATTGATGCATGGATGGATGGATGGATGCTTAAATGGATGTATGGTTGGATGAAATGATGAATGGATGAATCAATTGATGAGTTGATGCATGGAAGGATGGCTTGATGGATACATGCATTATGGATGGATGGTTGGATTAAATTGATAGATGTCTTGATGGACTTGATGCATGGAAGGATGGATTGATGGATGAATTTGGGATGGATGCTTGGTTGGATTGATGGATGAATTTATACATAATTTGATGCATGAAAGAATCGATTGATGAATACATGGATGGCAAATCTATGGATGATAGATAGGTGAATGACTGGATCCAAGGAAGGTCAGATGGATGGATGGAATTTCTCCCCCAGATGGAAATTTGTGTAATCTGGAATGTGGTTTTATTTACTCTGTATGTGAGTGTGTGTGTTTGTGCTTGTAGCACAGCACTGCGTAATTAACTTGGGTGTGAGTTATACTGCAGGGTGTGAGTCCAGAATCAGAACTCATAAACTGCCTCCATCCATAGGAAGCTCTGTTTTTCATTTGCCATTAATAGAGTTCGTCTGGAGCTGAAAGTGAAAGACGCAAGCAGAGGAACTTTACTCTCTCCATCTTCATTCTGTCCACATACTCACTAACATGCATTTCCTAGTGTACTTCACTTTTATCTTTTATTGAATGCGTACTGTATAATCATGTTTATGTACAGAGCGATCAGAAAAGCTGTGAATGTGGAAAGTCAAACAGACTACGTATCATCTGCTATACGTCCCCCTATATAGTATACTGTATACACCTAAGGACTTCTCTCAAATCCTCAGTGGTATTTTCTTCTTTTCTTTGCTGCTCTTTCATGGGCATCATGTGACCATCTTGATGCTCGCTGCATCTTAGCATGTACAGTACCATGCATTGGTCTGCATTATGTATTGCTGTATTGGAGATTTCATCACAAGCAAAGTCACCTGTGACTTCTCCTTCTCAGAACATGAATAATAAATTTCGACCTCGTTAGAATTTGCACGAGGTGCCTGAATTAAAAATCGATGCACGCTCTTTTCACTGCAAATGAACGTGAGTGGGGCACCGCTTTCTCAGGATGGAGACGTCAGTGGGGAAGCAGACTCTCAAACAGAGACACAGCCATCAGTCAATTCTTCAGTGCTCTCTAGTCATTGAACTCCAGTCATTACTGCACCACTTCACTCCGTTCCCTTAAAATTGTTGCATATTTATTTCTTTTCTTTTCTTTTTTTTTTTTGAGATGGAGGGCTTTCCACCACACTCAGAAGAAGAATAGCCAAGATATGCCTTGCTTCCGAATGTAGGTTCGCTTTTATAGGATGATAATCCAAAATAGGACAGTGTCAAGTGGTCTGACATGAAAAAAGTATTAGCACCCCAAAGTTGATTAGTTTCCCATAACAGTACAGACTTTTATTCCTCTTTAATTCCCCTTTTATTCCACTTATACTACATAAATCTAACAACAGATACCATCTTTATTTATTACAAAATAGCATGTTATGAACCATGTGAATATGATTTCTTATGCTCCCAATCCCAGTTCCAGCTTGAGTCGTAGAATATTTGTGTGTATGAATGTGATAATCTGGTCATTCAGTACATTCAGGTCGTCAGCTGACTTAATATTATTGCCGCATATCGGTGCTGAGTCTAGACCTGACCAACTGAAGCAACCCAGATCATAACACTGCCTGCAGAGGCTGGTACAGTGGGAACTATGCATGATGGGTGCATCACTTCATGCGCTTCCCTTCTAACCCTGATGCACTCCTCCATCTATCCATCTAGGAACCTTTGTAGCTCAACTACGGACAATGGAGGCCAATGATGACCATTGTATTTATTCCCATCTTGTACAACCGTGGTAGGACCTCCGGTCAACATTCACACACTATGGGCCATTTGGGAATGCCAGTTAGACTAATCTGCATGTCTCTGGACTGTCGGAAGAAACCGGAGAACCCTGATGTGGACTTTTGCTCCAAAAGTCACTTGAAGATCACTTGAACACTTGGTGCAGTTCATATCATAAGATAAAGATTCTCCCTAGCAAACTGAAGCCTTATTTCCCTTATTGGTCTCCCGATTTCTACTGTCCATTTCTTATGATATGAACTGCACCAAGTGTTCAAGTGATCTTCATTCATGTTTTCTTCTGACTCCATTTCTTCTTTGAAGTTTAAAGTTCAGCACTATCCTCTAAGGTTTTAGTAATTCATTGGTCAGTTCTTAACACCATTTCTAGTAATTTCCAGCATTCTCCTTAGTGCTTTTCTTTGCTTGGTGCATTGCAATACGTTGATAAGAAACTGGCCAAATATGTATAGCCAATGTCAGCCATAACATTAAAACACGAAGCATTAAGTACAGTATTGTCTAGGACCCCTTGTGTTTCTGGGTGGCTCTGACCCCTCAGGGTGTGGCTCCACAGAGACTTAGGGCGTGTGCTGTTGTTTCTGGCAGCAGGACATTGGCAGCCAATCCTTTGGGTGCGCTGTGGTGCAGGATAGGACCGCCATGGATTAGACTTGTTTGTCCAGCGCGTCCCATGAGTGCTTCATCAGAATCTCAGGAGTTTGCTGGCCATGTTGGCAGTCTTGGGCTCTTTGCCCACTGGGGCCTGTGCATGGTGGGCTGTCATTCACTGGGTGTTAGTACTAAATAAATAGATCTGAGTCAAATTAAGGTAAAAAATAAGAAAAAGTCACTTTAGACTGGTAAAGTGAACATAGCCTTAGTGTCAGCCAGATGCACTGAGAACCTTTCTGGCCAAAAAAAGAAGAATAGTGCTCAGTGTACTGTATTGGTACCTGTATTCTTATCCATTTAAGAAAACAAATATTGTACGCTTAACTATGGTAATCTCACTATGCAAAATGTAATATCTTAACAAGGTACAATATCTTACATCAAGTCACATACAATATAATATCTTATGTGAATTGTATGTACTAATTTTATTATAAGATGCAATAAACCAAATGTAAGATTATTAACCCTATTTCTAAACATATTTTACTATTTTTAAGCCTTCAATATCCAAGTTCTGTTGGACGTTTTTCTTCTAATTTTAATAATTAATTTCTAGGAATAATATAAGGCTATATACAGTAATATAGGCTTAATAGTCATATATTTTGTTTATTGTAATTATATCATAAACAGTACATTGATTTGATTAGATTTAAGAAACAGTCACTTGCTAAGATACTTTCTTTTTTCAATAAAGTAGTTTTTCTTAATTAATATTATTTCTTTATATATACAGCTCTGGGGAAAAAATTAGAGACTACTGCAAAATAATCAGTTTCTTACGTTTTTTTTTTACTTACAGGTGCATGTATTGGAGAAATGAGCAGTTTTGTTGAATTTTTTTGTGAACTGCTGACAATATTTCTCCTAAATTCAAAATCTAACTATTGTTATTTAGAGTGCAGAGCTTTAATAACTTGGATAAAACAAAATGCAACTAATTTGTAAACAAATTGTGTTAATGCTTTGGATAAATAACATTAAGAAATCAGTATTTGGTGGAATAATCCCGATTTGCAATTACAGTTTTCATGCGTTTCGGCATGCTCTCCACCAGTTGTTCACATTGCTGTTGGGTAACTTTACACCACTCTTTTTGCAAAAAGCAAAAAGCTCATCTTTGCTTGCTGGTTTCTGACCACCCATCGTCCTCTTGATGACGTTCCAGAAGTTTTCTAGAGTAAAGTGCAGTGGTGTCTTACTTTTTTCCAGAGCTATATATACTTCTAAATAAGTTATTCAACATTTATTGTAATTCTTTTCCCTCTGTAAAAATTACGGTGCATAATAAATAGGCATCTTGATCTAACAGACACAGTAGAGAACAGATGGATGAATTTATCATTAGTAACTTTAATAATGTTTTCATGTATTTGGTGCATATGAAGATGGCACATGCTTAAAAACTGTCTGTATATCTTCCCATAGTAGAAAAATTCTGGGATTTTTTTCTTTAAATATGTCATTGCCAGTGAATTTCTGTACATTGTAATCCAGACTGTCAGGTGAAAATCTCTTTTATTAAACACACAGGCATAGCTTTGTGCCATAAAAAAAAAAAAATCCATCCTTAGCGACAGAATTCACTGTGCGACTGCTACATTCCTCAACTTCCTAATTGACACATTTGTATTATTTCCTTGTCAATCTGACAGCGGTGACATCTAATTTATTCCCCAGAGCCTGTTCCAAAGCCAGCCATGCTTATTAATGCCTATAGACTCGGCGCTATAAGTAACGTCATTCTCTACTCTCTCCATGGCAGCCGCAAAATAAATCAAGAAAACGGCATCTTCGGTGCGTTCATTAATAGCCACAACATGTGTCCATTCCCAGCCCCTTATTTTCCTCTGAATGGACTTTGATTGAAAGCCAGTCTTATTTAAAAGGCTGCATTCTTATTCTTACACTGTAGAAGCTTTTCTGGCTGTCCAAGCCCAAATTTATTGGCCTTTAAAGAGGAGACGTGGATGTGTCTCCTATCACCCTCTAGTCCCTAACACCGTGAATTACTACCTATGGACACTAAAAGTGCTTAGCTTGAGTAGGTCATAAAGAGGAGTAAATTTACTGCAACACTGGGACACTTAACCTTTCAGGAAAAACCGTGACGTCATGTGTAAACAATCTACACTCCTCCAGAACTAGGTTCTGACTGGCTTATTACACAGGCGTGAGCGAACATCTGGAGAATGACCAACAGGTCCCAGTGTATTATACAGAGCGATATTTTAAAAGATCTACAAAAAAGGATTTTACATTTGTAAATTTGTTGTTTTATATCAATTGCATTGATTTGTGCTGGGAAACACTTAATGCACTAACTGTGCATTATATGACTGTGGACTAAATTATTGTGTGATATTTACTGAAAACTTAAAAATAATTCTTTTAAATATGAAATTATAAGCATGATAAAATAATTCTGGTTTTAGTTGAATATTGAACAGTAAAATTAAATAATGAAGTCCTGGATCAAGTGCTATTCTATAGAACTGTTCATGCAGCAATGTTACATTACATTTGATAGCACACAAAAGAAATATTCAGGCTATTTTTCAGTCCATATACAGTACTGTGCAAAAGTCTTAGGCATCATATTATGTGCTGTACCAATTTTTTTTTAAATGTTTATCATGTCTGCATAATTATGTACAAAATCATTCAGTATTTCTATATATAACTTAATTAATAATAAATAACATTACAGGAGAATATATGCATGGCTGTAAAGAAAGAAATATATAGTACAAGACAGAGCAGTTTTTCAGATGGAAACAAAAAACCTAATGTACGCTCCTGGGATTTGCATAAAAATTGAAAGGAGCGAGTGTGACAAAGTTACCAGAAGAACTCATATTCTCCAGCAAGCTCAGTAAAACCTAACAGCTGTTTGTACTGTATGTTGATTTTTTTTTTAGGTTTAAATGCAGTGGTTTGTTTGTTTGGCAAAACGTTACAACGCAAAACATTATGCCCAGTATTGTAGAGGTTTCCCTTGTGCCACCGAGGCAGGTTTGGACCCTTACGGCATGGCTGCACAAGACCTAGCGTGGTGTGCTGTGGTGTCTAAGACCAGAATACTGGGAGCGTATCTCTTAGATGCTGTGGGTTTCAGGGTGGGGCCTTTGTGGGCCAGACTTGTTTGTCTGGTGCATCCCATTGGTACTCAATCAGAAAGGGATTTGTTTGGGAGTTTGGAGGCTGGGTCAGATAGCCTTTGGCAGTCTTTGCCTGGTGCACTGGGTGTTCTGTTGCCTTCCTATCATGGCCAGCATTGACTTTTTTTTTAGCAATTTGTTCTGCATTGGCTTTTTTTTTTGGAATGGATTTTCACCCCCATGGGCATGAGTGAGCCTATTGGTATATAATTGATAAATAATGTTAATGTGAAAGAATTAATTTTAGAAAGAAGTACAACGGCAGCTTTGAGTATGGCGTCATTGATTTTTAAAATGGTTTTCTCTCCTTTTTGCTTTTTCATTGCTGTTAACTATTTCTCAGGATCCGTGACATAAAGTGATCGTTCTTTTGCCGTAGAGAGTGTCGTGTTTTTTGATTTTGCACACCAAATCATGTTCTTTTTCCCCCACATCAGTGATCAGCCAAAAAATCTTTTTTTATTATTATTATTATTTTGCTTTTGCTTTTCTTTTTTTTTTGCAGTTATTGAAATGCAGTTATTTGTGCATGAGACGCCCTGATCTCTGGCTTCAGGTTCGGAAAATCCCTTTTAAAGTACAGCGTTTCTCATGTATTTTTTTTTCCTGAAAGGAATTTACAAAAGGGTAAAGCAATGCGGGAAGCGCGGGAGAAAAGATGATAGAAGCAACCTGCATGTTTTCAAGAGCCGGATAAACGTAAGAGCTGTCAACACCGCACTTTTGTTCATGAAAAAATACCACACACACAGAAACATGCCTCAGGCTAATTAATAGTCTGTCCCATTACAGTACATACACAAATCTCTTTAAGATTCTAAAAAAAGATATATTTAGTTTATTAGTTTAGATTTAGGACTAGGCTATTAATCGCACCATCTCCAGTGGAAGAATGGTGACTAATAAAGAGAGGGAACAAGATGAAAGCGTTCTAATTTAATCTGTGTTTTAGCTCTAGCATGCTAAGTCTTTGCGAGCTGTTTTGAAGTCTTTTCTGTTCTGATCTGTGTCTCTCAAAGGAGTGGAATCAGTAAGAGAGAAGACCGGCCCTGCTAAGCCCCACACAAAAGCACTTTAATGCTATTGTGCGTCTGTGTATCTGTGTGTCTCTGTATTCACTGATAAAAGCTGGAATTTCAAGAAAGTGTTCACACGCTGCTTAATGGCGTCGACTATATCGAAAGAAATACAGTAAAGTACGGGACGCTCGGAAACTCTGTACGTACACGTGCACACATCTTCCTGCAAATCTGGCTAAATATGCCTTTGCAAAAAATAATAATAATAATAGTGCCTTCAAAGTGATCATGAGGCTGTTTTGATTTCTCGAGCAGGCATACTGTATGAAATGCAATTTGCTTTGAACAGAAGTTCCCACTGTCTCCGTTGTTATTCGTCTCACACATACATAAACACAGACACACACACATTTTAGGGTACTTTGTACTGCTTTGCTCAAGGCAGTGTAAATGCAGTACGGGTTTTTGAAAAATGAAACATTTTTGCCAACTATTTTGTATGCTGTGTCACTAAATTAAGCCTGTGGCAAAAGTTTGACCTACAAACAGCTTCTTGTGGGCCCCTGACTATCACTGTATACTGTATCTGGATAATGCCTCTCAGGATTAAGAAGAACATGTATATTATGTGTACCATACACATGCAGAGTCTCTGAGCAAGTTTGTCTAGCAATAAACTGAGGTTTATGAATAATAAGTGATGAACTAATGGTTGTTTATGGCTTGGTTTTGGACACGTACAGTAGGGTCTGGTGGGTAACAGAGTCCACAGATCCACAGAGTACTGTGAAGGACAAGCAAAACTGTAACAAAGAAGAGATTTTAAAATAAAGCAGTTGAAGGTTGAGGGCCTTACTCAAGGGCCCAGCAGTTTGAGATTGGTGGTGTTTGGGTTTGAACCCATGAACTTCTGATCAGAAGTCCAACCAGTCCTCACTCTTTTACAGTCCAGTACATTCTACCCATTGAACCAGGTAAGTATGTAGTCAGTAATTATTTTGAAGTACCAAAGAGTCCAGTGACATAACAGACTAGTTATTAAACAGACAAACTATTCTGTATATAACATGTACAGTCCATTTTCATAGGTAGTGCTTGAGTACACACAACTGTTTTTTTTTTGTTTGTTTGTTTCTAGATACATATGTAGCTCTAGTCGTATAATCCTCAGATACCCACCAGGGTCGGTGTGAATGACCTGGATGCATCCTTGTTCACGTGAGCGCGCATGCCGAGATCTTCCAAGTCATGTAGTGAAGCATGACACTGGCCTCATTCTGCCATCTGTCCTTGGAACTGCTGCCAGTTCGGAATTACAAGGAACCCTGTCAGCTATCTGGGGTTCATACTACCACGGTTACAAACAAACATAACTACCATTGTATTTTATCTCTCCTAATAGCAGGCTGCCTTGTTAACATGCCGACGACTTCATGAGTAACTAAACTCAACTTAGGACTACCCTGAGAGGTCCTTAGTGATGACTGCTGTGGTCATATCACTGGAACTTTGTACTTTGCCTGGAGGATATGAAGGAGTGCTTTGAATTGTAAACCAACACCAGTTTGGCAAGAAGGTTTCAGGGACAGATTCCAGTCCCCCTAGAGTGGCACGCGTCTAAATAATGGCTATTGAGAGGAGACACTTCTCACAAAGTGGAACATCACTGTAGGGGCTGGGCATCCAGCTCATCTATAGGTCAATGTGATGATGCCCGCAACCCATGGGCCAGCTTCTGTTCTGCCACTACGGTAGATGAACAGTTGCTCTAAAGATTGGACTGGCTGCCAAGACTTAATATAGATGGGTGATTTGACCTTGGGCAGGAATCCCAAATTCAACCAGGTTTATCATAAAAAATTATCTGGCCACCACAACGTACATGATGAGCTTATCTCCATGGCATGTGACTCTTTTTGGCTGACTCATTTTGTCAGTTTTCAGCAATTTCAGAGAATTTATGCCAGCATCCTACAAAGGCTTATAAAAGGGCTCCTTAAAGGACACCAACCCAACAGGAAGGCCCTGCACCATGCTTTTTTATGGGACACTGGTGGCAGGGATGCTTTTTCTCATTTATAAAGGTGCTAATATGCCTATGAGATCCACTCTGTGCATCATAATGTTAACTTGGCACCAGTTACGGTGTCCACCTACACCATGGCTCTGGGGGGCCCTGTTGCTGGTGGTATCACTGATGCATCTTGTACTACCTAAAAGCAGCTATAAAACCAAGTTAACAGAAAGTTTCTAGATATCAGAAACTTTCTAGATACCTTAGGCGTCCTTCCTCTGGCAGCAAGGTATCCATCAGTACACTTATAGAGGGTGAAATTTGCTCCAGTGCTAGCAGTAGATGAGCTACCATATTGTTGGTGCATAACCTAGTTGAAGTTTCATACCTGTTCCCTAGGTGGCACGAATATGTTTGCAATAAGTGTTTCTGGGAAGTGCAGATCTGGGCATAGCAGTTCATCTGGCCATACCTTTAGTCAGTAAATGAGTATGCATTGTGGCATTTGCAACGAGTGATGGGTTCAATCGATACATTTAGTCCTGGTCTGCTACCTTTGGTGTTCCGTCATCTTTAACGTGAATCGTTTAGAAATTGTGAGTGGAACCTGTGGCAGACCCAGACCCTACTTCAGATGCTTCTGAGGCTAGAGTTGGTTAAACTGCTATGCAACTGCCAAGCTAACAAACATTACAGTTATCCGTTCTTATTCTCTTAATAGTGTTGGGCTCAAGTTTAGAGAGACATGTGTGCTCATGGAGTTATGAGACATAAGCGTGTGTGATTTGCTTTTTCACTCATGTAGCCATGTAACTCATATATTGAGTTCTATCATACTGTATATCCCGAGAACAGATTTTTAGTCCATAATTTGTTGGTTGTAATAACTTTCCAATTTAACATAAAATTCTCTTAAATGAACTAAGACAACAATGTTACTGTGGTATCACTATTTGTTTACTAATGAATCCGCAGGCCACCCTTTAAACTTAACTTTTTATAACCGTAATATATTTTAGCTGCATTATTACACTTTTGGTGCTATATTATTTTGAACATAGGAAGATTAAGCATTTTAATTTCAATCTCATTTAAAATTTAAATCATATATAACTCCACATACAGTGACGCATACATTTACATTTTGTCCCATACCAGTAACAAGTACTTGTTGATGGAAATGTTGTTATGGTCTTATTTTTTGTTACCTCAGACAGTATTTGACTGGGGTTTGGTCTCAAGAAAGCGTTCCAAGACCTGTCTAAACTATTACTGGTGTAATATTACTTCTTAATACTTGTATTACAATTTAATACTTAATATCTAATACTTTCCAATACAATTTCACTAAAACATATGTTAGCACTTACAGTAGCTCAGTGGTTGTTTTTTTTGCCTGCCAGGTTCGAATCTCACCCAATGCCCAAAGTTGCGCCAGGAAGGGTATCTGTCGTAAAACCTGTGCTAAGTTGTTATGCAGATCGAATTGTCCACTGTGGGATTTTTTTTATATATATATAATCATGCATTACAAAGTTGAAACACTTAACTTTGTAAAAAAAAAAAAATAAACATTTTTGTATTTACCATTGTGTTACCCAAAATACATTACATAACCAGTGCATTACTTTGTAGCAAACACCTACTTACTGTAACATCGATAATCTGATAACCTGGAGGGTTATATGCCTCGTCCAAAAGGGAAGCAAAGCTCCATAGATGCGATAACTTGGTCATTCAGTACATTTCAGGTCGTCAGCTGATTTAATTTTATTGCCGCTGAGTTTGGACCTGACCAACTGATGTAACCCCAGATCATAAAAACTGCCTCCAGAGCCTTGTACTGTACAGTAGTCACTATGCATGATCGCTTCATGCGCTTCCCTTCTCATCCATCGCTCTGGAATAGGTTCAGTCTGGGTTAATCAGACCGCATCACCGCATTACTTTCACTATTAAACATAGCTGTGATGTCTACTGTCAAGTTTTTATCTTGACTAAGTGTTTAGGTGATCTCCGTTCGTAATTTTTTTTTTCTTGACCACATTTCTTCCATAAACTGGAAGGTTCAAGTTCAAGTAGGCTTTATTGTCACTTCAACCATATACAGTTAGTACACAGTGAAACGAAACAACGTTCCTCCAGGACCAAGGTGCTACATGCAACATAAATTTACAACATAAATGAACAGAAAAACTAAACTAGCTATCTAAGAGGCCTAGTTAGCTGGCTAGCAGAGACAAGACAGGACAGATTGACCTAACATGAATTAGAACATAAATTAACAAAAATTAAGCACAGTCCTTACAGAAATTAAGCACAGTCCTTACAGGTTTGAATAATGTGTTAGACAGTTACACAGTAATTTTAAATCTCCTCAATTGTTTTCAGTGCAGCAGTGATAAAAGCTCCCTATTGCAGTGTTGATTAAACTCCTGTCGGTTATACTAAATACTTGTGTAGGAGACATTCAGGGATCAATATGTATTAGAGCATAGAACTCCTTAAGCATCTCTCGCTCCCTCTCTCTCTCTCTCTCTCTCTCTCTCTCTCTAATCTGAAGCGACTGAGGTGTGAGAAAACACACGCTCCGAAATGTTTTACCTTTCCTTCTCCCCACTTGCCGTTGTTATTGTGAAAGTGTGTTAGAGGAATATTTCTGTTTATGCTTTGCTGCAACGCGGAAGAAAAGCCTGGCATGGGGGACGACGCTGAGAGAAGAGCATGAAAAGGAGAAAAAGGAGGGCGTTGGGGAGACGAGGGATGGGGTTGGGGGGGGGAGTAAGTGGAGAGATGGGTTTGGGGTTCTCGTTCACTGTTGTTGTTTTCTTGCTATAAAACCGCGAGGAGAGAAAATGTAGATACAGGAGTGAGGGGTGGTGGGGGTCTAAAGCATGCTGCTTGATGTAGTCGTGTGCCATTACTAGAGCATGCATTCATTCATGAACTCTGGGTGACTCCTGTTCTTCCTTCCTGCTTTTTTTTTTTATCAAATCTTTCCTTTCTTCACTCTTGTCCTCTTCATTTTTCCTTCTCAAGAACTCGTCACTTCTACTGAATTTCCCCTCCTCTTGTCTATTCATCTAACTTCTAGTCGTTCACCTTTTCTTTCTTTTCCTTACCTTTCCTCATGTCGCCTGTCTCCTGCTATACTTTGGTTGCTTCTCCTCCAATCCTAATGTTTTTTTTTTCTTTTTTTATCTAAGATTTCTTTATCTAATATATTTCTTTTGTTTTCTCTAATATTCAAAATTTTCAATTTTCAACTCAGACTATCATCTTGTTTCTTTAACTGTCCTGTCTCTCCTTTCCTATCTTTTCCTTTTCTTTCCTCTCCTATAGTCTTTCTTTCCCTACCTCCTGTCTTCTTCTCTACTTTACTTGCTTTACTTCTCATTTTCACAATTTCCCTTTCCTTTTCCTCTTTTGTTTTTTTTTTCTCTTTTCTCTAATCCTTCTATCTCTGATTCACTCCTCTATATCTGTTTTCCTCCACCAATTCTTTCATCTTGTCTGTGCAATTTTACATTCCTTGCCTCTTTTATTTTTCCCGTCACTTTCTTTTATATTCTCCCCATAATTTGATCATTGCAGCACTCCTTACCATTCCTTTCCTTTCACTTCTAATCCTCTTTACTCTTCTCATCATTTCATACTTTTTCCCCTCCATCCTCACTTCTTCTCATCCACTCTCCTCTTCCCTCATCATCATCATCATCCTTCTTTTCACTGCTCTCCTCTAGCCTGTTTTTTTTTTCTCCTTTCTATCAAGTTATCTGCTGTCTCTTTCTCCTGCTTCATCCACTCTCTATAACTTCTCTCGTGCTTTCTGGAGTCCTAAATTTTCTCTCAGGCCTGACAAGACTTGTAGACAAGAGGAGAGCGTGAGAGAGAGAGAGAGAGAGAGCGAGAGAGAGAGTTATTGATTTTCTGGCACCAGCCTGGCTAGATTAAGAAATGCCAATACTGGGCTCCCACCCCGGCTCCCTGGTTCACGTTAAGTTCACTTGTCATTTTCGATAATTCTGATAAAATCAAGATGCTTAACGGTGATGCAGTTAGGCTGCCCATGGGTCAGGTTGATTGAATTAGTCTGCTGTGTTTGGCCATTATGCGCCAGGCTGCTGTATTCCCAACACTTAATGGAGCTCTGGTTATTACCGCAGCTTTTAAAACCAGTGAGTCCAGGCCGAGCCGGGAGAGATAACGGTGAAGAACACGTTTAATAAATTCACTTATTGGGAATCATCTTAAGCTGCCTAGTCGCTGCTTTAATTTCGAAGATTAAAAAAAGGAAATCTGTGTTTATTTTTAGAATTATAGGTGAAAGACTTGGAGATTTCTGGTATCAGCGTTTGAGCAAGTTCATGATTAGGGTTTTGTTAGTTCAGGTTTGGGAGCACAGCGAATTCACCAGCATTAAACTAACATTATTTTAGTGCCAGAATATAATTTGTTTTTAGATCGAAATAAATCCCCGATTAATGCTTCACTTCTGAACGAGAAAAATAAAATAATGAAACGTACGCCACGCTTCATTCAGTTTAGCAGTACAGAACCAACATTCACGTAGCCTTCAAAACCCAGAGTATTTTATACATTTTGTGTTTTTTTTTGTTGTTTTTTTTGTTTTTTATAAATATATAGGGCTTGGGATTGTGCAGTATAGAGTTAGATATCCTTTTTTCAGCACAGCATAGGCAACTGAATTTTATTTCATTTTAACCGACTATACAAGCATGATTTAGCAAAAAAAAAAAAAGGCTCACTAAGGCAAATAATTAGCACAGATACACATGATGACATTTTTATGGTTGTTTTTCGGATCAAAAGAAAATGTAATCCATGTAGCTTCTATGCAACTAAATGTATTTACAAATGACACCAATATCAAAACACACACATATAGGCCACACACTGGTGCCAGCCTATCAAGCTCTGGCAAGGTCTGTATGGGTGGTACGTGTAAACAATAGCGCAAGTCCCATTAAAGCACTTAGCCTGAAGTGTAATTACGCCATCTACACTGAGCCGAATCTGCGGCTTGGGAGCCATTGCAGGAGCTGCTTAAAGCCTCCCCCTCTCGAAATGAGCTCTGTTTATTGCTCCTGCCATGTTTTAATTGGTCTCCCTCCTAACTCACGCAGACAAACACGCACACACAGACACTCTCGTCTATTATTATCTTTAGGCAAATCAGCTTCACACAGATTCATATCATGTAGTAGTGAAACACGTGTAGGTGCAGCCATGTGACTTGGAGTTACAGTGTCACTTTATTTAGAACGGTGGAGTATACAGTACTTAAGTGCAACACAGGGTTCTTATCTAAATTTAGATTTAACCATAAAGCTGGCTTTTTTTAGTTATTATTATTATTATTATTCCTCATACTTTTTTTTTTGCCATTTTCCAGTTAATTAAATTTACTTAGGTCTACTTTCTAAAATGTAGACAAACTTCTTGAACACCACCCCAACTCTAACCAGACAGTTACTAAGAATGAATGAATGAACAAGAGGTTGAAAAGGCATACAGAAATGAATTTTGCTAAAGGAGTGGCTAAACCGATATTATTTTTCATTTCTCCGTTATTCATGCCAAACTGATACTTGAGCAGTGATGGTTCAGGCGTTATCCCTGAACTCACCTTAAACCTCCAGAATTGGGGCTTTGAATCTCACCTCCTGTCTGTCTGCATGGCGTTTGCAAGTTCTCCCCATGCTTTGTGCGTTCCCCCTTGGGTACTCCAGTTTCCCTTCACAGTCCCAAGCTGATTGCCATTTCCAAATTTTCACCCCATCCAGATCCAGGGTGTCTCCTGCCTTTTGTTTCCTGAGTTCCCTTGAATAGGCTCCAGACCAACAACAACCCGAAAAGGGATAAGTGGTATGGAAAACAGATGGATGGATGAATGGATGGATGGATGATCTTATCACAAATACTAAACATACATATATGAATAGATACAGATAGATATATGAATATAAAAATAAACATATATGAATAGATACTTTGTTTCTGTGAATAGCATGAATGTTTGATATGAATGATATGTGAAAGTCCTGAGGGATAAACACAATTTACAGTAATCCTAAAGACTGTCTTGTGCTCATCCCATGACTCTTATTTACAGACTGAACAAAACTGAATTGGTTTGATGTCAGAAGTCATTATGGTCATTATAGTGGAGGCTTTCAGTATGGTCTTTATCAGCTTTAGTAATGAAAATCCTAAGTTTGAGCAATGAGTATGCAGTAAACACTGTTTATTCTTGTACTGTAGCTATGAGTGTAACTCATTACTCTATATTTCTACATGATTAATGCTATGAGTTATGAAAGAACTGAAGTTTGGGAATAGCTCGACGCCTGAAGCTCTTCCTAGTTAAACTTCCGATAAATTCCCTTCTGTTCTTCTTTCTTCCCGACTGGCAAGTTTCCACACCCTCCACCTCCATGCAACACAACCCAAGAGATTGTAATGGGAATCCTGTGCAAAGAACCTGTCCAGAACTCCAGGCTTTCTCATAGATCTCTGCACTTTTTACAGTTACACAATCACTCTACCTTTTTTTGTTGTTGAGCCGAGTTATCTTCTGAGATTTCAGAATTTTAGTTGAACTTTGAACTTAAAACTCTTTGTTACATTGTTGATTGTAAATAAATTAAAAAATCTTATTCATCAATCTTCGGCATTTGGCAGACGCCCTTATTTACAGCGACTCACATTTTTATCTCATTATACCATACATCTGAGCAGTTAAGGATTAAGGGCCTTGTTTAAGGGCACCAACAGTGGCAACTTGGTGGTGGTGGTGGGGTTTGAACCTGGGACCTTCCGATCCATAGTCTAATGCCTTAATCACTTAGCTACTGTACTCCTGTCTCATGATATGTTCCATTAATTCAAACCCAAAACCAAACCAGTAATATTTTGTCTGGCAATCTGAAAAAAAAAATTCTAATTCTAATTTTTTTGTCAC
>JAOVVA010000012.1:12707770-12722945 GCA_028565275.1 Leiocassis micropogon
GATACTTAATGTATATATATATATATATATATATATTTTTTTTTTTTTTTTTTTTTTAAGGATGAAGAGTGCTGCCACTCTTTGTGTGTGCGTGTGTGTGCGTGTGTCGGCGCGCGCTGGCAGCCTGGCGGGTTTTAAAGCTCGCGTGAGAACTTGGTGATGTCAGAGCGGCTCGGGTCATTTGAAGGTTAGCAGCCTGGGAAGGGTTCATGCAGAGTTCACTCGCATACATTAAGCAATCCAATCTTTCACTCCGCGCGACAAAAAAAAAAAGGAGAGAAAAAAAAAGAAAGAAAGAATCTAGTAGGAAATGAGCTGTGCTGAGGCAGGAGAAGTCATTCGTCATCCATCGAGCAGAGGAGAGATACGAGCTGCTTTGTTTATAAAATATAGACATCTGATCGGATAGAGGACAGAGACACACACAGAGACTCGGACAGAGGGGTGTGTGCGCGCGCGCGCACATATTTGGGAATCACTTACGTTGCATTTGTTGCATGCATTTTCAAGAAGAAGATTAAGAAGAAGAGGGGAAAAAGGAGGAGGAGGAGGAGTGAAAATGGTCCCAGTTCTTGTGCTGGACTGAGCCGAGCAAAGCTGGAGCACACTTCCATGGGAGTTTTTGGACGCACTTTTGCAAATCGGAAAGCACTGAAGGAGGATCGCGTCAAGCACACGAGCTCCACCATGTTCGACTGCATGGATGTTCTGAGCCCGGGACAGATGTTGGACCTGTGCAGCGCCAGTCCGGGCCAGATGTTGGAGCTGTGCGGCTCGAGTCCCGCGTGCATGCTGCAGGAGAAGGCGCTCAAGGCGTGTTTCGGCGGAATCACACACACAGACTGGCGGCACCGGCGCAGCGCGCACTGTAGGTCCCGCACGCGCGCACACACACACACACACACACACACACACACTTACTCAGTTCTGTTCAGAAGTGCTTTATTGGCATGAATGTAAATATATATTGTTTCTAAAAAAGATTGTTTACATTATAAATAACATCAGATCAAAAAGGCTTTATTGGCATAAATGTAAAAAAAAAAAAAAAAACTGTTTCCAAAAAGATTGTTTACATTATAAATAACATCAGATCATAAAGACTTTATTGGCACCAATGTTACAGAAAATGTACATTGTTTCAAAAAAGATTGGTTATATTATTTAAAAAAAAAACATCAGATCAAAAAGGCTTTATTGGCATAAATGTATTAAAAAAATTACATTGTTTCCACAAAGATTGTTTACATTATAAATAACATCAGATCAAAAAGGCTTTATTGGCATAAATGTATAAAAAAAAATTACATTGTTTCCACAAAGATTGTTTACATTATAAATAACATCAGATCAAAAAGGCTTTATTGGCATGAATGTATAAAAATTACATTGTTGCCAAAGCAATTATAGAAGATTGATAACCTTATAAATAACAAAAATCTGCATTTTGATCTTCAATTCTTATCAAAGAATAACAGGTACTAGGCAAACAACAACAAAAAACAATAACACCAACTCACAACTACTCACTCACTGACACTCACCCTCCTGCTGCTTTACTCTCATAAAGTTGTATTATTTTATTAATTCATCATATTTTATCTATTTAAAGCCTGGTTTAATGTCTATATACGTAATGATTATCTTTAATAAATGATATTATGTTCTCTACCTTTAGACTGTTCTGAAAAGACTCCATAGAGAAAATGAACTTTTTCAGCAAAAGATATCTACCAGAAATGTGCACACACAGTCTAATATAATATAATATAATATAATATAATATAATATAATATAATATAATATAATATAATATAATCATTATTGGCTGTATTTATATAAACAGATTTAAAGTACAGTTTCATGTACAACACTAGAGTTCATCATAAGTGAGAGAGCAATCATGACAAGGATGTTCTGTATGCCTAAAAATACAATATATTTTTTTCTAAAAATAGGAAGTGTTCATTACCCTTATTTAACCTTTCGTACTTCACAAATGCATGCACTATGTTGCATGTACAGTACACACCTCTGCTGCCGCTGCAAAAACGAAAAGTAAAATACCCTGAACTGAATGAACTAAAGGAAATTGATGTACTGTACATGTGATGATAGGTTTGGAAATCTTTCTGGATGACCACAAAACTCCTTCAGCTTCATTAGGAGTAAGATAAAAGTTAAGATATAATAAAGTAGATTATTTATTGCATGCATGTGTAAAGGCAACCTGGACATTTTATAGTCTGAACGTAAGTTACAGACAGGCAGCTTTTCTATCGATATGTACAGCAAAAATAGCAAAAATAATACCTAAGGGTGAAATCTTAGAAAAACAATGGAAGAGGAAAACATAATCTTTTCCAGGGCATTAATGAACCTTCAACATGCCAGATCATACTAACATAGATTAGAATTTAGAAAATATAAAGCCATAGTTTGAATAAGATATAACATTTACAATTATAAAAAAATAAAAATGGGAAAAATATTCCATCATCACATTACAATACATACATTTTCATACCCTTTTTCACCTTTCCTAAGAGAGACTTAATGTCAGTGAGCATTTATCTTTAACAATCTAGGACCATAAAAAAGTGTCTTTAAGTGATAACTAGTGAATCCTGACACTTTCCAGTGTTAGTTAGAATTTAACACAGATTTCCAGACCCTCACACTCTCAGAAATAAAGGTATCTAAGTGTACTTTTTCCTTGTTGCTAGTATGCAGAGGTGTTTCCTAATACTGTAATACAGTACAGTAGAATGAGCTGTAATATGGAATTTGTAAGGAAAGCAGTGCACTGACTGAGACTGCTAAGATTCTCAGTATTTGAAGTGTGCACACACAAGGCAGGTCGTGTGTCAACCGTCACGACGTTCGTCACCTGCAGGGGCACAAATCACATTGGACAAACACTAGCTCACTTTGACAGATAGAGATAAATAACTCTGGAGAGTCTCTAGTAAACGTGTCTGTTAAGAAGTTCAGCACATGTTTCCGTGTCTGCGTCCTGACCCCCGTGCGGCTGGGAAATTGACCCGGCCCGACCCGACTCGACACATTCGCTACATTCCTTCACTCTTCGCTGCTCTACAGGACCCGGACAGAAACGTATACTCAGAGACGTTGGAATAAATAAAACAAGATTCAGGTGTATAATTGGCCTTAAAGGTGGTGCACTATGTACTGTAAACAAGCCGTGGTCCCGTTTTTTTCCAGGAGAACGTGGCTAATGCAACACTGACAGCCTGTTTTCTTCGGATCCGAGCGGAAGTGTTTGTTTAGCTACCTGATTTATATTTATCCACTGTAAACACCACACTTGAGATAATGCTAAGCGCAGACGCGGGCTCCCGCTATTTCCCCGGTGTGTACGTGTTATGGGCTTCGAGAGCCACAAATCACACAAAAGTCTCAACACTCGCCCGCTAGCTGTCCACCGGCTGGCGTTCCCGAGACCCGACCGCAGTTCTATCAGAGCGGTAATGTCGCTGACAGTAAACCTGTCATTCGCGTACAGTAAGTCAGCGCAGACATTATGACGGAATCCAATATCATCAATGACTCGCGGCTGACATTTCACTATTAATAGCTCCAGAGGACGTCAGTTATTATTCTAACTAACACTGAACCACAGTTTAATCATGTACGTGCATGATTACAGTGAATAATCGTTATTTATTGATCAATGCTTTAAAAAAAAAAATCGTAACACTTTTTTGTTAGGCTAATAAATAGTCATGCACTATAAATATAAATATTCTAAATATCACATGCTGTTTAAATGTGAATAATTTGCGCCTTGTATGATTGTACAAAGGTACCTATTTATAACATTTAAAAAAAGATTTATTTATTTATTTACTGATGTATTTCATTGCATGAACTTGTTTTTAAAAATTTCTATTTCAGTGGTAGAATAAATATGCAGTATGAAATGATTACAGAAAAATAACTCAAACAACAAGTTTGCAAGATCGATGAGTGTAATCGTATACAGTAAGTCGGTTATGTGTGTGTATGTGTGTGTGGGAATCTCAAATGCCTGAACGAGGACAGGAATATCTGTCATTCTTGACCTTTTATTTAAATTTCATTTCAACAGGTTAGGTTCAGATCTAGATGACTTGTGAGATGTTAAAGGTCCTAGTTAAACGAAAGATCTGCTCTTGCTGGGTTAAATAACAAAAAAAAAAAAAGAGAGAGAGAGAGAAGCGATTCCACTTTTCCACTTATCGGTCTTACAATCATCATTATACAGCTTATTATACGTAGTACTTGTATTGTGTGTCTTGGTTAAGCAACCGAGTGTGATTAAATCCCATTAAACATTCTCGTACCCCATCACTTTGACCAATTATGCCACCTAAGTGGCCTTTATTTGCATCTCAATGGATTAGAAAATCGTTGGCATTAGAGTCCAGTGGTAAATTGCTCTGATAAAGCTTCGCTCGGATTCGTCAGTGGTGTAATGAACTGGAATGAGAGAATGCTGATCGGGCCCTTTGTATTCTTCAGACGAGCCTCTCCGTGCATCTCTTTTATGTTTAAATAACAACAGGTTCGAACAGGATCTCATCAGGGTCGTCGAAAGATGTTTATTTATTCATGATAAAAAAAAAACCATCGGGTTATTAATTAAGCGCTATAGAGAGAGATCCGGCATTGCTTAGATCTTAATTAAGGAGCGAGATGGACGAGGAGACGCGGCGTAAGCCGAATGCATTTTCAGTTCGGCGTTTAGTATTCTGTACGTGTCGGGCTTGGGTTTGAGTTGCTTCTTTGGCTAGCTAAGGTGCGTTAATTATGCAGCAAATCTGCAGTGTGGTGAACTTACTGTACATGACGCGTATATATATATATATATATATATATATATATATATATACACGGCATTAAGTATACAAGAATAAGAATCGTATTTATGTATGATATACGGTACAGTATATGGAATAAGGAGACGGCGCTGTGGACACGTGCACTGTATATGAAGTGAGAAATGTTTCCTGAGATTTTATTTGAAACTTATTTTTAAATTTCTGCGAGTATATCATGCTCGCTTTTTTTTTTTTTTTTGTTATCCCATGAAAGCGTTTGAGGAGATTAGAGTAAGATTTTAGTGCCTCGCATTCCCTTTGTCTGTGCGTGATTTGGTGGCAATTAGGCTCTTTTCCTCTCTCCCTGCTGAAGGCTTAAGCACCTTTGAGCAGGACTTGAAAGGTCATTAGCGCTGCTTGCATGCCGAGTTAATTTCGCAGGCACGACAGCTGAACGGGACGGAAAAACGCCGCGCCGCGACTTTGAAACAAGATGAGGCTGTGGGATGCCAAGCGGCAGAGGACAGGGATGATTACCGCGTATTGGGATGCCTGCTTTAAAAATGCAAGGCAAAGGAAATTAAATGGAGTTCCGTATATGACGGATAGTGCCGTGCTTAATCAGATAATTAGCAGAAGGACGTGTTTGCTTGCTTGATTTCCATACACATGATTTTTTTGTGTTACAGACAGAGAGAAGACGTGTCCGAACAGATCCGAGGCGTATATATATATATAATGCAACTGGAAAGAATTCCAAGGATTAAAATGAAACACCCTTTTATCTTTTTCTTTTCTTTTCTTTTCTTATCTCTCTTTCCATTTCTCTACTCTGTTTATCACATCAGGTTCATGGTTTCCACTTTGAAGAGCCTTGCACCTGTTGTGTTACTGGTGGAGAGCGACTGAGACGAGGTCATGCAGAGGTCACGGAGGGTTTAAGGTTTAAGGGGCGCGCACCAGACTGAACACCAGATTGTGGTGCTGCGCTCGATTCCGAAATGGGAATTCACATACACGGTGATTATGTCAAAACGTGGCAAAATGTGATAGAAAAACTCTAATGGATCTAAGGGATGCATTTTGTATTAGCAACAACTTATATTGTATGTAATTGACTTATATTCTTCAAAAGTGTTGATTTGACCCCACATCCTGAGAGACCTTCCTGACTTTCCCCGACTGGGAATTCCAGCTCATTATATTATTATTATTATTATTTTACATTTTTGACATTTATTTTTAGCTTGTTCTTTCCGGTGAAAGGTTCAGCGTCCACATCAAGGTCCGTGAAATGTATACAGACAGCGACGGGGGGAAAAAACGTCTGAAATGAAAAATCTGGATCTAATTTGGTGTAGCTTTTCCGTGAACTTTGCCTGCATGTTGCCTCTCTGAGTGAATCCAGAGGGACAAAAACTTGTGTGTGTGTGTGTGTGTGCGCGTGAGAGAAAGAAAAGAAAGAAAGAGCGGGAGGGAGAGAAGTGGAATTTTCTGCCAGTATTGAGCAAGCGCTCAGTGTTGTTTGAACAAGCGCTCCAAATGAAGAGAACTTCTGGGTGTAACACAGCTTCTAATCAATCTGAAATCAGCTAACCTCCCTGCAACACCTCCTGCCATGACAACAAACTCAGGATAATGCCCCGAGAGACATCCCGGAAATGCCTGTGGCTTCTGTCTCTCTCTCTCTCTCTCTCTCTGTCTCTCTCTCTCTCTCTCTCTCGCACTCGATGCTTTGTTCCTTCCTCCTTCACACTTCTACAAACTTTGCCTGTCCTTTTCCGTGCACTTTTGTTCAGTTTATTTTCGTGAAGCTGTTTTTGCAGGCCGAGCCGTCCGTAATTACGTCAGTGTGCTCGGAAAGGTGACGCAGGACGTGTCCCGAGTGGGCTGAGAGGAGAGCAAATGAAAAGCAGATTAGCTTAATACAGGTTAACATAAACACACACACATGATTTAAAAAAAAATAATAGATAGAAGATTGAATCAAATGTTAATAATAATAATAATAATAATTATTATTATTATTATTATTATTATTATTATTATTATAAAAAAAATTTTAATAAACAATTCAATCAATTTGTTAAATAGTTAAAAATATAATTATTTATTATATGTTAACGTGTAGGTATTATTTATAATTTATATTCAAATAATTTTTTTTTTTATAACTGCTGAAAATATAAAGTATACCCTCTTTGCGATATATATATATATTACACACATCACATATATTTTCTGCTATTTTTATACCCGTTAAGTGTTTTTAGTTTGCTTTTTCCCATTGAGAGAATGACTTGCAATGGGTGTGTGTGTGTGTGTGCGTGTGTTTTTCCTGCTTGACCCTGATGGAGAGTTCAGCCAGAGGCTAGAAGTTCAGCGTGACAAGCTATGAGATGTTTTTTCCTTTGCTGGGCTTTTTTTTTTTTTTTCCAAAGCATTTTTTTCCCCTCATTCGCTTTCTCTCAGCATTCGTCTAATGGCAGCCATGTGTATGTTAACATGCCCGAGTTCCCAGTCTGCTGTGCCGGAGTGTAATCGGCCAGAAAATGGAGAGAATTTTTCGCTCTGTGCATCTGCCCTTTTTTTTTTTTGCACTCCATCTGTCCACAGGTGGTCCAACACACCCCTGTCTGTGAGCTTCAAATATGCAGCAGCATAGAGAGGAATGACTGTGTAACTCTCTCTCTCTCTCTCTCTCTCTCTCTCTCGTTTTCCCACCACCACTTCCCTTTTCTATGAAGTTTATAAATAGTATGAGGTTAATGAGTAGTATAAAGGATGAATCTTCTCTTTCGAAATCATGCTAATGAACTTTAGGACCATTATTTGGCAACATGATGATGTTTATTATGGACGTGCATTCAGTAGCCCCAACAGCATGTTCTCTAGTGGCCCAGTGGTAAACATGCGCTGTATCGACTCCTGCTCAGGCCATTGGTTTGGCATAAAAGTTTTATATATGTATATATAAATATTTACCAACGATCTGAGCAGGAGTCGATTTACTGCATGTTTACCACTGGGCCACTAGAGAACATGCTGTTGGGGCTACTGAATGCACTTACCGTACATAAAGACAAGCATCACAGGAAATTTGCTGAAATATAAAACTGGAAATCATCCGAAAGGGTAAAATTGCTTAATGTCTGAGATCTGTCTGTGGAATTGGACGTAATGCAGTGTGCAAACACCATATTACAGTAGAGTAATTTGGCAGCTAAGACGTACTCACAGTAATAATTCTGCAACAGAGCGGTAACTAAGAGATGTGTGTGGCATGAGATACGCACAGTGTGGGTGGGAAGCTGTTTTATTCGTCCCAATCTCCCATCAGAATTCTAAACCCTGTTAGAAACTTAAAGAAGCGTGGATGTGGTCGGATATTGTGCTAATGGACGTTAATCCGAATAAATGCACCAAATAAAGGTTCAAATGTAGTTGTTTTGAGGTTGTGTTTTGGTCGTTCTGCGTCATTTAAACAAAGTCATTCTAACTTGTAAAATCAACAATGTCCCGATGGTGAACTTCGTCGTTTCTGTAAACCATTTCATGGTATCTTAATTTCAAAGTCTCCATCATCGTTGGTTAAAAAGCCATCTTTGATAAGCTTGCATCTAAATTCAGAAATTGATACAATTGTACATAACAAAGATCTTGGATTATATTTAAATGTATACGAATTAAGTTATCAAGTTAACCTTATTAAGTTTTATAAGGTTTAATCGTGCAAAACCATCGTTTCTTGCTGCTCGTCTATGAACACTGGTCCGATTTTATATTCAATTTAAAACATCGTACAGTAAATAGGAGCATTTGGCACACAGTCTCCCTGAATTTTGATTATGTTGTCTGCGTTACGTTGTGCAATGGGAGCATCACAGACTTAAAAAAAAAAAAATAAATTATGCATTTTATTTTTTTTTATTTTATTTACCCGTTTTGATTAATGATGTGATGACATCGCCTGTTTTAAAAGAATAATGATAAAAGCGTGTTTAAAAATAAATAGACCAAGATGACTGTGTTTCATTTCCCGGCATCATATTTCTAACAGGTGTTTCTTATCTGTCCATTCGAAGCCTCAAGACAAAAGCGGTAACATAAGGCGGCGCTATGAACCATGACATAACCACTTCGAATTCTTTTGAATTCATAGCCACAATCTAACAACTCATGGTTAACATTAAAAAGAAAACTTTTTACCCCTATTCAGTTATATCAGTTCAGTTTAGAAACCGTCACTATACCACCGCAGTACAACAGGAACAGTGCATCACGTCTCTCATGATTAGAATTAATGTTCGAGTGCTGTGTGAGCATCGTGTGTCCAGATGGAAAGGATTTAGAGGCGCAGGCCGGCTGTACTCTTTGTCGCTATATGACCTGACTTAAATAAAAACGGATGGCCGGCTGCCTTCATTAATTAAATCAGGTTCCACTTGGAGGAAACATGGGTCTCGGAGTCGCGGGTCAGGGAGGGGCGTGATGCGAGATCGATATGGCAGTTTATCTGTCTACTGCAAGAAATCCCAACACAGGGAGAGATAGAGAGGATGAGCAACGAGAGCCTCCCACAATCAATGTGCACTTAGTTAGAGACTCGAACTGCATTTATTTACTCAGTTAATCTGGCCTCAGATCTGAGATGAAGGCACAATGCGCTGCCCAAGCTTCACCGCAAAAAAAGCAAAGCCTCATTTTCTTATTTGTTTTCTCACAGCCTTGTTAGACTAGCTGAATGCAACTTTTTTTTTTTTTTTGCCAGCATGCGATTTACAACATTTTGAGTTTTTTTGTCTTAAATTTTGCATTTAGCTCAAGTGATGTATAGCCTAGGCATAATTTACTCAGTGGGGAATCACTGAAGAATAATTTCCTTAATATTAATTGGATTTTTAAACATAATTTTATATTAAGAGAAATGGATCCAAGCTGGTGGGTCACTGCGAGGTCTCCTCGGCTAGAAAATTAACCCTGGATATATTAAGACGCTTAAGAGTAAGACGTAAAGAACCTGGAATTCAGAGAGGAAATTAAAAGGACACAAGATATCAAGTATAATTAGCCAAGCTCAGGATTATCTAGTATACTTGACCCCATTCCTTTTATGCTTGCATTGTTGAAACGCTTATAGAATTTGCAGGAAGAACAAAATTCTCCTTTTGTTTTTGTTGTAAACCCCTTTACATCTCGCAGGGGTCTAAAATTGTCATAATGATTAGCTAAATATCGCTACGCTACACCAAAATCAAATCCAAATCCTAACCAAAGTACCAACAAAAACTGTATTTTTAGTGATTTGCAGCAATGTTTCTGTTTAAATAAGGAAAGAAATAACTGAAAAATGACGCACATGGAGGTGGAAATGACTTGTCCTTGAATATGCACGTATTAACAATGCTCTATGTTTGGTGTAGGTGTAACATGCTATAGGTACCGTCTATAGGGACAGGTTTCCCACCCAGAACAGAATGTTAGAATTGAGACACATCCACAGAGATATTTCTGCTAGTGCCTGAGGCTAATACAGCCTGAACTAGCAAACCTGATTTTACACACACACACACACACACTGTTTCTGTTTTCTCTATCATTCTGAGAACCCGTCATAGACTTCATGATTAATGCTGTACTAAATATAAAAAGGACATTTGACCCTGTTCTATTCATTGTGAGGACATTTAGGTACAAACAGTTACATATTCATACACACAATTTATTGTTCGTAAACATACAGTAATGATTACTTTAGATAATTAATAAAAAAAGAAAAAGCAGTCATATATCTTTTCAAGGTTAAAACAGTCAGATTCATATTCTTGTGGGAAATTTTGTTCCTTATCAAGATATGAAATATGTCCCCCGCCCCTCCCTGAGGGGGTAATGATGAATGCAATGTTACACTAAAACCTGTGTATGTTTTGTGAGGACCGGGTAAGTGTAAGGACATTTGATCCTATTCTATCATTTTGAGGACAACACTTTCTCAAATAAACTAAATATGCACGCACACGCACACGCACACACACACACACACACAATACCCCCTCCCCCCACACACACACCGACACTGAACTGTCCTTTAAAACTCTTTCTTTTTTCAATAGTAGTGTAAAAATGAACAAATAACCCAGTTATAAATATTGTCTGTTTGTTTCAGTGTGACATATCAGATTCAAGATTTCTTCTTCACTATTAGGACAAAAATCACACCCCACACACAGCAGAATATATAATTATCAGAAACTATTATGAAAATTTTACAATTTAGTCAGTTGATGATTATTACTAACGATTATTTGCTTATTAAGTTCAAAGATAATATAAATTATATAATATATATATATATATTTTTTTAATTATTATTATTATTATTTTTAACTATACACTGCTTGCTTTGTGCTATATATTTCACTCAGTCTGATGCTAATATGCTAACTTTGTGGAAATTTTCTTCATAACATTCTGAGAATAACTAAATCTCGTTTTTAATCATTTGTACTTTCATTGTTTTTTTGTTCCAAAGCAAATACATTTGACTTTATCTTACTACATATTTAAATAATACATCATTACACCACATTACTGTCTTTTTTATTTATTAATGCAGTTCATTTTGTGACAGCTAGCTACTTGTAGTCAGCTTAATCATTTCATTAGAGTTGGTATCATGCTAGCTAACATTTGTAAAACTAGCAGTAAACTATCTGTTAATTAGCATTAGTTACTTAACTAGCGGTCAGAATTCTCCTCATTTTTATTGCTAGGTTTATTATTATGGTATGCACCAATTGAGACAATTACAACTAATAGTTATTTAAGTATCAAATCCCCCTGGTCTCTTACATGTTATTTGGCTAGTAGCACTCAGCTAGTTTGTTAGAGTTATTAGCATGCTAGCTAGCTAGTATTTGAGGGATTAGCAATAAAACTCTTATGAGTTAGCCTTGCTAATGTTGGCTCATTTTAAAAGGGACATGAACTTATTTTCTGTGATTTGATGCAGACATCTTTTTCTTTTCTGACTCTTTCTTGTACTTTCCTAGTTTAAGTTTAAATTTACAAGTTTATATTTTGCATTTATACTTGAGGAGACTATAAAACTTTATTTCATCTTATACAAGCATTTTTATTAAGCTGTGTAATTTGATTTCATTGTAATTTATTAGCTTATCAGTACAGCTGCCTAGTAACTGGTATAATATTTGTTAGAGAAGTTACATGGGAACTGCTCCAACATGCACGACAAACACATTTTACGTTTTATTTGTTAATAAAAGCAGCGTGTTCAGAGTTAATCCGTTGGGCTGTGGCTAAGTGAATTTTGCTGCTCTGAGGATCTCTTCACAGTGGCGTAATCTGATCATCTGATCTGTTCAGCCTGAAGCTCAGGGTGTGATCAGGTTGCCGTCTTGTCTGCTGATACGGTCTGACCTGTAATGAACCACTTTACACCGCTTCAGGATTCTTTTTCTGTCTCTATCACGTTATTGTGTCTGCTTTGTTTTAGATGATTTTATACTTCATAGTCGGCTTTATGTAGCTTCCTGGATAAAACCTGTGAAACAGATGTACATAATAAAAGATTGGTTTTATATTTTCTGGGGGTTTTTTTTGCACTTCACAGGGGGTAATGTAAAAAATCACTTAATTGATATCACAACCTGATATACAGTTAAACTTTAGCACTGACTATTTTGAAATGAACGACCACAGAAACGACAAATATATCTCCATGGTAGGAGATCTGTCGCCCAATGTGCTGGATGGCACATGGACGAACCAAAAAAATATTAAATGCCATACCACACAGCAAAAAGACTGCAGCTATTAAATTAATAACCTTAAGTGGTAATACGTTTAATAATATTCTTGTTTAGAGAAACATTGATAGCCTTTTTATAGTATAGAAATGCTGCAGTTTCTGAGAATTTTTGGCTTTTTAAAGGTAGATTCGCCTGCTTTAAGAATCTTGTAGCACACTTTAAGCAGGGAACCTTGAAATGACCCACTCTTGTTGCTGTGATAGTCCCTGGCTAGTGAAGTGGTATTCCCCAGGGGGATAGACTGCAACAAATTGAAAATGATTGAATAACAGAAATTGAACACTGCTGAAGTTTTAAAAATAAGGCTTAGATGTTTAAGGATTCAAAGATTTGAGGTTGTGCTGTTATGGGAAACTAATCAGTGATAGAATGGTGTAAAGTGTCCCACCCAAAAGCCGACTATTTTTTTTTCTGAAAAATGCAATGTTTGTTTATTATTCGGTTTGGGCTAATTGAGCTGTTGCTTTATAAATTATAACGTATTAGAACAAGTTCAATTATATGAACCAAGTAGGAGGGACTTTTGTCAGAGCTGCCTACCAATCAGATTCAAGAATTCAGCACTGTGGCTTAAAAAGTCAGTCAGTATTAAATAAGATTCAGTTACAGTAATAGGATAAGAAAATAATAAATATGAAGACTGCATGACATGATGACTTTAATGCTGAGAAATATTAACTCCAGTAATTTACACAGTATTTTGGAGCTTTTCTTGTGTGTAAGTATTGCATCAGTTCAAAATGTCAAAAATATTCATCATTTATATTTACTATATTTATATTCATAAAGTAGTTCTGCATATGTTCAACCTAACTTGTGTTGTCCTTCCCAAGTTCGTGTGTGTAATTTTGTTCTTGTTTTGCCCGCAGCCATCGAGACACAAAGCAGTAGTTCGGAGGAATTGGTGCCCAGCCCGCCCTCGCCCCTGCCCCCTCCACGCGTCTACAAGCCCTGCTTCGTGTGCCAGGACAAATCCTCTGGGTACCACTATGGCGTCAGCGCCTGCGAGGGGTGCAAGGTAAGCTGAACATGAGCGAGATCAGTTCTCAAGAACAGGAATGGGCATTCTGGGCAAAACTGCCTGTTAAATTTTCATGGAAAAGTTTCCTTACTACTACATAGCATTTTTGGTACAAAAGAGGAAAAAAAGAAAGAAGCCTTTTTCCCCAAACTATTTAAGTATTAAGCGAGGAATAAAAACAGAACAGATGTGTTATTGTTATAGAAAAACCTTCCAATAACAGCAAACCCTGAAGAGTTTTATTCCACTCATACCACAGCAGTTGTCCATCCACAATTCACAGTAAAACAGGGTCACAGTCACATCAAATAGAATTTCTTTAACAGCTTCGTTTCTGTTTGAAGTATGATTAAGAGTATTTAAGCCATACAGATTAGTAAAACAACACTCCACCAACATTTTTGGCATCAAGTTTGGCTAATTATTTTATTAAAGAATGACATATTGTATGTTTTAATCCATTTATAGTTACACTTAAACAGGCCGACTGCAAAATAATTGAAATTAAGCTCTACTATACAATGTTAGTAACTATTGTGCAGATGATTCATTTTGGGTCACAAGGGAGTTAAAAACAGAAATTCCAAAATATTACATCAAAACCATGTGAATTTTGTTAATTTTGCAAATTGATATAATTCCACCTCTCATAAGTTGGGAAGTTATCACTTTTTTAAACAACGGATAAATCTGCAAGCGGTTGTGTTGTGGCAATGTAAATATGCAATTTAGTGTCAAGAATAGTGTTGGTTTGATTGTGTCTTTGGGAGTGGCAGCAAATTAGAAAAAGGTAAAAGGGTATTGCATTTTGTTGCATATAAAATCCTTTTTAATTACAAAGATGAAAAACTTTATAAACAAGACAACAACTTCTATTGTACAATGCATCATAAGCCTCATTCTCTACCATAGTATGTCCATCGTCCCATAAGGTAATAATAGAGTACAGAAATCCCGATTAAAGAACAGGACTTGGTGAGTATAACCAGACCTGTCTAATGCAACAGATTTTCCGTACACAGCATGTTTATGTCTCTTGTCCGGAAAGGATTGTAGCGTTATCTCTCTGTTTAATTTTTCTTTCAGAAATATTTCAGTAAACTGCATCAGCGTTCCCAATTGCAGCAAAACATGTGTTAGTGATCATTCAAAGCTTCTAATAGAAGAATATATAGTGATTTTCCTACTAAATGTTTAGTTATAGACAACCATGTGTGCCTGCAGGAAATAATTTGCCAAAATGAGTTAAAGTCCAAACATGATGTTTGTCTCATTTTGCAGTTGAGCTGTTCACGTCCTGTTGCGAGACATCTGCAAAACAAGTTCCTGCTATCACTTAGATTACAACAGGCACAAACAGTTGATCGCTCAGAAGGCTTAATAAGCTAATAAGACAAAAATTGAGAAATCACCAGTGGTGTCAAAAGTATTGACATTCATTACTTGGGTAGAAGTATAGATACTAGGGTTTAAAAAGACTTCTTTAGAAGTTGAAGTAT
>JAOVVA010000012.1:12723045-12742821 GCA_028565275.1 Leiocassis micropogon
TTGAATGACAAGCTGAAATAAAATAGGAGTAATGAGGCTATTTTTAAAATGTAAGGAGTAGAAAGTACAGATAATTGTGTGAAAATGTAAGGAGTAGAAGTAAAATGTCGGCTGAAAAATAATTACTCCAGTAAAGTACAGATACCCAAAATTTCTACTTAAGTAAGGTAACGAAGTATTTGTACTTCGTTACTTGACACCTCTGGAAATCATAAGACTTAAGCTCCTTGTCCTAAAGACTTTTCTATGTGGAAATCTGATACAGATTTGTCTCTGCCTGTTCCAAAGCACTGACACAACACCTTACAGGAAATGCCACCATATCAACAGTTACACATTTTTATTCAAGTCCCAGTCAACAAGCACAAAAATGATAACATATAAGCCTGTTAGTTACCACACTACTGTGCATATACACCGATCATAGCAATAAAAGCACCTGCCTGAGATTGTGTTGGTCCCACTCTGAACAATCAAGGCATCCTGGACTCAACAAGACCTCTGAAGGTGTGCTGTAGTATCTGGTACCAAGGTGTTAACAGATCTTTTAAATTCTGTAAGTTGCAAGGTGAGGCATTCATGGATCAGAATTGTTGGTCCAACAGATCCTACAGACACTAAACAAGATTGAGATCTGGAGAATTTGGAGGCCAAGTCAACACCTTGAACTCTTTCTCGTGCTCCTTAAACCATTTTGACATTATCCTGTTGAAAGAGGCCACTATCATCAGGGAATACTCGGTCTGCAACAATATTTGCTAGGTCTTACATGTGAACATGAACCCAGGTTTTTTTAGTAGAGCATTACCCATTGCGTTTGCCAGCATGCGTTCTTCCTGTGGGGCATTCTGGAGCCATCTACTGCCCATGTAAGCGAGGCTCACACACATCCAGCCTTCCACATGATGTACAGTAAAAACAAACATTTTCAATTGCTCCATTTCTGACATTCACATTGTAGGAGCTTTCACCAGTCAGCATGGACACTCTGATCGGTCTGAAGCTACACAGCTCCATGTGCAACAAGCGGCAATGTCTATAATGCCTATTATAGCCAGAAACCTGTCCCTAGTTCACCAGTTGTCCTTCCTTGGACTACTTTTACATTTACCATTATACACCTTACTCAAGGGACCAACAGTGGCAACCTGGTGGTCGTGGGGTTTGAACCTGAGACCTTCCAAACCATAGTCCAATGCCTTAACCACTGTGCTACCGCGGGCCTTTTGGTAGGAGCTAACCACTGCATATCAGAAACACCCAGAAGACCATCCGTTTAGAAGAAGACCAATGTGTTTAGCAATTACAATATGGCCTTGGTTACAGTCTTTCAGATCCATATGCTTGCTCATTTTTCCTGATTCTAGCACATCAACTTCAAGAACTGATTGTTGACTTGCTGGATAATATACCGTATCCCACCCCCTTGACAGGTGTCAGTACAGGGAGATAAGCAATGCTCTTCACTTCACCTGTCAGTGCTCCTATTGTTCTGGATGATCTGTGTATAATATAACGTATTCCTTGTGTTAAGTTTTGGTTCTCGAATGAAGAATGTTTCCATCCCTAGGTTGTTTTCGTGTTATTCCCCTCGCTGAGTGTGCAGATAATTTAATCAGATGCTTGTTATACTTTTATGCCTATGGGAAGCTTTTAAATATCCATACCGTACCCTACACCAAGCTGTGTGTGTGCAGCTGCGAGGCTTTTTAAATAATGAAACGTTCGGGTTCGGGCTTTGTGCGCTGCAGCACAAGCTAACTGAACTACAAGCTCAAATCCGTGGGAAGGACAGGTATTAAAAACTGAAGTGCACAGGAAGAAGGGAAGGTACCGCCGGAAAGCACGAGTCCTTGAGCGGAAAAGCGTGTAGGCGCTAATTAGAAGTCTGTTGATAATGAAGTCTGATAGAGTTGTGTGTGTGTGTGAGGGCGTGACACCAGGATACATCTGTGCCGGGATCTCCGTATCCAAGAGGCGAGTGTGTTGTTGTAGAGTCAAAGAGGGAAACACACGGAATGAGGAGTGTGTGGGTAATTATTGGACAGAAGCGATCGCATTGTTAGTGCACTGTACATCAGGTGCGCTGCAGGTTTTCATCTAAACTCACTTCAGGGAACCTTAGTGGTTATTGTTTACTGACAGCAAGTGCAAAAAAAAAAAACAGGCGAGAAATCAATTCTGTGAGATGCAGCTATGGAGAGGGCTATATCTGTGAATTCCCTCAGTAATCTGTGTGTGTGTGTGTGTGTGTGTGTATAGTCAAAGAATGTTTGTAATGTATAGAATTACAGTATGAGAAGGTGATTAACTGTTTCTTTCTTACTCTCTTTTCTTACTCACGTACACAAACGCGCGCGCGCACACACACACACACACACACACACACACACGCGCGCGTCCACATGTGTAGCCAACTGCACCAATTCATTAGGAGATAGACAAACACGCACACATACACACACAAATATACAGCATATGTGTAATTCCCTATAGCATCAATTTACTAAACCTGCAGATTAAGTACATTCAGGTTCACACACACACACACACACACACACACACACACACGTCCGTATGTGTAATTCAATATACCAAGTTATCTCTCTTTTTTTTTACACACAGACACACACAGACACAAACACATACAATCTCTCTCTGTCTTTCTCTCTCATACACACACACACACACACACACACACACACAAATATACAGTATATGTGTAATTCCCTATAGCGTCAATTTAGGCATTTGGCAGACGTTCTTATCCACACACAGACACACACACACACACTCTCTCTCTCTCTCTCTCTCTCTCTGTGTTTTTCTCTCATACAAACACACACACATATACACAGACACAAATATACAGTAGACAGTAATTCTACAGTAAATAACACCATTAATTTACTAAACCTGCAGATTACGGACATTTAGGTATACATTTGCGTGCACACACACACACACACACATACACACACACACACACACATACAGATGCACACACACTTGTATGTCTCTTCACTGGGTATGTCTCCCTCATGCGCTCTCTTTCTCTCAGTTCAGTTCAGCAGTACTTTATTATCTGAATGTTAAACATATCACAAGGTTAATTACATTAAACATTACAGTATTACAAACGTATTAAATATGAGAAAAAATATAAGAGAGGTAACAAAAGAAAAACAACAACTATTAGGGAAGTATATGAACAGTGGTGATGTTAAACCGTGATTGCTTGGAGTTAGGTGTATTGCGTGCGTGCGTGTGTGTGTGTGTGTGTGTGTGTGTGTGTGTGTGTGTGCACCGTCTCTCGGGCTCTCGCACTCTGACGCGTATGCAGCAGTGTTGCCTTCTCTAAAATTATTCTCAATTTCTCACCGTCTGTCAATTTGCGAAAATCTGCGACTTTTACGTGCGAGTTTTTTTTTCACTGAAGGTGTTCCTCATACGTTCGTATTTTTGACAGCGGAGGAGGAAGTGCGTCTCCGTCTCGACCTCACTGAGCACACACTCTCTCTGTTCTCTCGGCAGCCAGGTTCTCTCTCTCTCTCTCTCTCTCTCTCTATACCTCTCACTCCTCTTTCACGCTCACTTTTTCTCTTCCTCTCTTATTCTCTTACTTTTTTTCTCTCAGTCAGAGACTCTCGAGGGAAGCACTCCGGAAAAAAATGTCTGTTTGTTTAGTGGAATTTAGATTAGCACCCTATGTGCGCTCGAAATGAGGAAGTGTGCTGGGGAAGGTGGAATGAAGGAGAGAGAGATCGAGAGAGGGGAAGATAAATATAGTGGAATTCATGCTGGATTGGAGTTTGATTTCAGCAACAGTGGCTTGACAGGATTAGAATAGGGATTATAGGTGCTTTCTGTGTCAGACATCTGTGCCCTGTACGTACTGTAGCTCTGTGCAGACTGAAGCTTGGGGCAGATGTCTTTCCTTATTTCCTGTTTGGAGAGAGAGAGAGAGAGAGAGAGAGAGAGAGAGTGAGTCAGGTTTGAAGGCTCATACTGTGTCAGGAAGCACTTAACCCTGCATCATGTGAGATGACATGCTGTCATGAGTCATTACGATGGTGTACAGTATGACCAGTGATACAACAGATATACAGTGATACAGCGATATTTTCATATCTATATTATAAAGTATCCTCCCCTTCTTTCCCTTCCTCCCTGCTTTAACCCTTCTCCTTCCCCGCTCTTTCTAAATAAAATGACCCCTTTTTCCATAAGACCTCACCTCGTGTCTGTGGTGCCGCCCATGCAAAATGAGTGAACCCGTTGCAACATCAAATTGCAAGTTGCGACACAAAAACTAAAGCGCGTGCTCGTTAACTGATGCTGCCGCGCAAAACGTGATTTTTAAATGCATTTTGATTCATCTTTAAACACTACGTTTGTAACGCTAGAAACGTAATGTTATTGACGTTAATCAAATTACATGCGTTTAAAACGTAACGCGTTCCATTACTGCGTTATCAGGAAAAGTAATCGCTGTGTAATCACAGTAACGCGTTACACAGTAACACATTAGACCCAATTCTGGTCGGCGCTTTGTAACACATTCCGAAGCAAAAGTTGTTTCTTTGGGTTTTCTACCACAGTAAAGTCTTTAACACGGAGCAACAAGACGTTTCTTACTTACTTCTTAAGTCGAGGTGAAGGATTGACTATTTGCAGCTTAAATAAGTGATAAAAGATGTAGAACCTTTTTATCTAAGAGGTTAAAAAAACGATTTCTTAAAGATAACAACAGTTAGCTAAAAATTAAGTATGCCACATGTTACCTCGCATGTCCAGGGTTGGGGGTTCGAGACCCGCCTCTGGTCTGTGTGAGCATGGAGTTTGCATGTTCTCCTTTGTATGTACGGTATGAGCTGGCAGTACCCCACTTTGGAATAGGCCGCAGGTCCCGCTTGACGCAACAAAGGATAACAGGATAGACGATGGATGGATAGATGAACGGATGGACAGAAGTATTATGTGCTGTGCTTTTATATATACATAAAATCTAGTTATTTGGCAAAATATTTGAAATTAAGCTAAAGTCAGAGGCGTTGTGGTTAGCACTGAGGCTTCGCACCTTCAGGGTCAAGGGTTCGATTGATGCCTCAGGTCTGAGTTCATGGAGTTTGCATGTTCTCCTCGTGCTTGGTGGGTTTCCACCTGGTCCTCTGGTTTCCTCCCACAGTCCACCGTCATGCAGATTGGGCTAATTGGTGCTCCCAAAGTGTGAATTAGTGTTTGTGTGCTTGAAACCTTGACCAGGCGTTCCCAAATTATGTTGTATTCATGTCCTGGGAAAGGATCCAGGCTTCCCGTGACCATGTACAGGATAAGCGGTATAGAAAAAGAAAAACAAAAAAGGATAACACTAAATGGAACATTTCATGACATGCCTCATAATTGATTGTTTTCCCATATCAGCACATCCTGTCATGATTTGTTCCTTATGTTCGCTCCACCATCCAATACTGTTTTGGAAACCATCATAATAATTCCTTTTCCCAGTTGCCCAATCCAAACAGTTTTCTTCATTAAATATTTTTGCTCCTTCATTCTCTGCTTCATCGCTTTACAGAGGCACAAAACCACTCTCCCAGTCTGAGCAGATGGGTGTACATGCTGGAGTTTGTTTATCCTGCGTTTCTCCTCTCCATCTCAGGAGCAGCATTAGCATGGTTTGACGTGACCCTTTGTTTGATATAGACTCGAAGGTCTGATTAGAATTGGTAAAATGGCACGGAAGCATATGGCCCACCAGAAGAGCATGCATATGCATCTGAGGCAATGCGGAAAGGACATTCAGTCTTTAACTAAAGCCAGAGTCGGGCTCTAAGGACGAGACAGTCTGCTGCCTCCGTGACGCGCCAAAATCCTTTTTGACATTGGGATCTTTTCTGGCGTTCGTCCTCTACCTTCGTATTCTGTTTAATCTTCTGCTGGTGCGCAGAAGAGAATCGAATCCTTTAGGAACAAAACATAAAACAAAGAGTTTATATCTTTTAAGTCTTTTTTTTTTTTAAGAATGATATTCTTTCCTTTCGTTTCATTTGTATGTCTGCTTGTGTACGTTCCTGCACTAAACTCTGTTTTTATGATTAAACTTGGAGAATAATAGAAAGATTGGAGACTTTGTTCTACCATTATTTAGTGCTTTCTCGCTTTCATGAGCTTATAATAACCCACAGTACGGAATGATTCAGCAGTGGATTATTTGTTATAAGTTTATTTTTGGTGCATACTGTATGTAAAAAAAAAATTTTTGATCCGTCCTCATCCTCAGTAATCAGTTTATCCTGGTCAGTGCATCCAGAGTCTGTCCGCAAAACACTGGCAAATACACTCTGAATTGGTAATTTATCACTACGTAGTTCTACAAACATGGTTTTGGACAGTGGGAGGAAACCAGAGGACCCAGAAGGAATTCATATAAGCTCAAAACTTTTTACATTTTATTTGATGAGATTAATACTGTGGTTTCATGGTGGTGTAGTGGTTAGCACTGTGGTCACGCACCTCCAGGGTCTGTGTGTGTAGAGTTTGCATGTTCTCCCCGTGCTTGGTTGGGTTCCTTCGGGTACTCCGGTTTCCTTCCACTGTCCAAAGACATGTAGGTTAGGTTAATTGGCGTTCCCAAATTGCTCCTAGTGTGAGTGTGTGACCTGTGATAGATTGGCACAAAGTCCAGGGTGTACCCCATCTCGTGCCCAAAGTCTCCTGAGATAGGCTCCAGGTCCCCTGCGATCCTGTATACAGGGTAAGCGGTATAGAAGATGAATAAATGAATGAATGATTGAGATTACTACTGCAGATTTTTCTGACATGCAGGGTAGGCTAACTGGCATTTCCAAATTGCCTGCAGTGTGTGTGAGTAAGTGTTTGCTTGTGTGCCCTTATCATGGATTTCCACCCTGTCCTTACTATGGAGGCAGCTGGTCTGGTTACTGGTCTCGCACTTCTATGGTTTGGGGTTTGGACCTTGCCTCTGGTTCTCCCCATGCTTGGTAGGTTTCCTCCAATTACCCCAGTTTCCTCCCACACTCCAAAGACATCTTGTGTAGGCTAACGTCATGTCCCTTTTTTCCATTGCCATGTGACCTGGTCTGTTATCTAATGTGGGCATCTGTTCTGAGTTAAGCCTTTAATTACTTTAAAGTCTATCTCAATCCTTTTATTTCTTCGTCTTGAGGTAAAAAAAAATTGTTGATTGGACAATCCATGCATGTCAAAGCACCATTTTCCAAATATTTATATCAAATCTGTGTTTTGTGTCTTGACCCTCGCTTGTTCTTCAGTCCATGATTATGAACATTACTCTGATGAAGGATGGACGGTCCTCTATTATGCGTAATAGTTTCTGCTGCCTTATATGCAAAGTATTTTGATGACTGGTGCACTTTAGCTTTGTAAAATACAGTAAATCAAGAGTTATCAGCACATGGCATTGGGATGGATATACTTCAAGAAATGGATGTGTTTGAGAATCAGAATTGGTAGAACTCGTTTGCTTTGTTTCTCAGACGACAAAATGATAACCCTGACTTTAGGTCATTGAGAAGAGAAATCTCTTCTTGCATGTACAAAACCCTCGCTCTGCTCTACACAACAGTCCAGATGGAGGCTGTCATCCCGCCCACCTCCTGACAAAGAGTGGAAATACAGTGTTTTCCTGCCAAAAGGTTATTCCTTTTATCCTCAATTACCCTTGTTAAGAGACTGATTAGACTGATGGTGCGTGCTGGTGAAATAAAATATCGTCGTTACTATTGTTTTTAACGCACTGAAGGATGCGTCAGGAAGCAGATTTATTCAGTGCAAGTCCATTTGCATGGAGGGAATTAAAAGGGATTAGAAGGCTGGTAGGTAACATTAAACTTGATGAGCAGAAAACAGGAAAATGATGAGGGTCAAAACAAGGATGTACATCTACATCCTTAATTTTTTGCCTACAGGCAATAAATACTTCCCACCTCTGGAAAGGTATCCATCATTTCAGTAGCAGTTTCTTATAGAGAGTCAGAGTGCCAGCTTGATGCCCGATCGTATCTGAGCATTCGAGGGTAAAGGACCTTACTTAAGGGCCCAACAATAGCAGCTTGATGGCACTGGAGCTCAAACCTTGGACCTTCTGATCTTCAGTCCCACATCTTAACTACAAATCTACCCTTGCCTCAGTACAATTCATACAAACTCTGAAATCACAACTTGAGAAACAATGCAGAGAAACATGTAGTTAGGAATTCACCGCTGTCTTCACTTCTTCATCAGAAGTGACTCTTCGTCCTCAAAAGGGCCGCTTTTAGGGGACCAAACTGATGAAAGTACGATGGAAAAAGGTCAGGACAGTAGGGAGGATGCTTTCACACCTCAAAACAAAGTATCGAAAGAAGTGCCACACCTGCACAGCAACCTTGAAGGGAAAGCACTGATAAGATGGTGGGACAGGTTTTAATATAATTGGAGTGCGGATAATTTTTCAAACAGAGAGGGAACATTACAACATTACAAAAAGCTGTTGTGTTCGTTCCTATCTATAATTTTAAACCCTGTTAGAAACTTAAGGGAACATCCGATGTTGTGCAACTGGATGGTAATCGCCATAAATGCTCCAAATAAAGGTAAAGGTTTTGAGGTTCCGGTCACTCATTCAACATTATCTCAATATTGGTGGCTCATTGGTAAGTTTCTCGCCTACCATGCGGAAGACCCGGGTTCGATTCCTAGCCAATGTCCAAACCCAATACACTGGATGTCCCAAGCCCGGATAAAATGGGAGGGTTGCATCAGGAAGGGCATTCGGCGTAAAAACCTGCGGCAAGTTAATGTGCGGATCAGTTGGTAGGCTGTGGCGACCTCTTTACTAACAACTAAATTCAACGTTATCTCAGCGTCACTGCAATGTCGTTAAAACAATCATCCAACGTTAGGGGTCCTGCTGGGTTAATTGTTTATCCTGGGTTAATTGTTGGATATCAATGGTTCTAATATCCTAATATTAATTCCGTCTGACTCTGTCGGATGAATGAAAACGCAGCGTGTTACCGCATATCCTTGAATCCTACTTGCGAATTGCGTACCCGCTGCCAGAACAGGATACTTACGCTCGCTGTATTTCAACACCACCTGGTCGGATCATAACTTTCCCTGTGATGGGTTTTAATACCTTTATTTACTCTTTGCTGTCTGAGTGTAGTGCTATAACAATGAGATACAGCCACAGCCTCTGCTACTGCTTAGAGAGCGGAAGAGAGCAAGGAAAGAAAAGAGCCATTCGGAATGAGAGAAGGTAAAGCGAGACGACGGGCAGAGAAAGTGAGAAAAAGCAGAGGCGAAGGGTGATATTAGCCCCGCTGAGTGTGTTCTAACTGCCTATCGAGGTAATCTTAGCAAACTGCTAACACACATCCCGCTAATGTGATTTATCAACAATGTGAAAGGAGTGCTACATTTTCACGGGAGAAAGCAAATGGAGCGTCTCATCTCAGCTCTGCTCATAAGAATATCTAACACGTGGGGCGGAAAAATGGATTCCATTGTATAGTCGCCACCTTTATTGTCTAGCGCTCCCTGTCTTTTGGTTATTTTTTTAAAGTGATATGTTTCACTTTTTTCTGCATTACACGCTATATTCTGGGTTGATCACATGGACAAAGGTACCATAGCGAGGTGCATCGTTTTCATATTCGAAATCCGACACCGAATACGTCAAGGGCAGGCGGAGCAGATGATGATTGTCAAATCAATATCAAGGAGCGTCAGGTCAGAGTGAAAAGTAAGATGAAACGCAGCTCCTGTCAGCTTTTAAATCAAGGCAGACATGACGAGGGTGCACGGAATGTCAATCTGTTTTTGGCGCACGCACAGTATCATTTAGATCATGCGCTTGAAATGTAATGATGCTGCTCTGATTATCATTACAAAAAAAAAAACATGGCTGATGATGACACAGCCTGCAAAGCCCAGAGGGAAGGTTATGTACTGGAGGCTTTGTGTTTGATGCTGTGACACAAATCAGATCTTCACTTGCATACTGAAAGCCAGCATGATTCATAAGCCAGCCAGGGTTTTTTCCCTCCTTTTAAATTGCATCAAACTTTTAAAACTGGTATCAGATAGCCACAGGCGCGTAGTAGAAGGTAGATAGTGATGTTGTGCTGCTCTGTTGTTTCCTGACGCTCCTCATGTCAAGCCCAGCAGTTGGTATACAAAAAAAAGACCATCCAAAACCAGTGGTGTTTCAGGCTTTTTTTTTTTCTTTTCTTTTTTTTCTTTCTTTAACAATGCATGACAGCCAGAAGCTTCTGGTTCTGATTTTGCCAACTTTCCCCCTTACCATGATTGACAGCTGAAGAGTTTTAGGTCTGTCACTTCCCATGTTGGCCAGTGGTAAAAGGATCAGGACCGGTATGGACCCACCTCTTAGACGACTCTTTTCCAGCTCAGACAAGCAGGGATGCCAAGGCTAAAGTTCCAGCCTGACTATATTTCAGCAACCATACACAAAAACAAACTCCTAAAATCATAGAGAACTGGAAAAGGGAGTTTTTTTCTTTTACTTAGTTTTTGCGTGGGGAACAAAGCCACCATCGTGTTTACACAGATTTGATTTGCAGTATCTGCAATATGCAACCTGAATCCGTACATCTATTATCCACTCCATAATCCGTAAATGCACATTATGAACTTACAGTGCTGTTCAAAAATCATATTTTTTCCTTTTTTTGTGACTATTATCGAGTCAGTACAAAAACATTTCTGATTTTTTAACATCTGTATTCCACCACAAAAATAGAAAGCAGCATATTATATAAGCGACCACTTTTTAGAAAATTGATGATGCTGAATTTTTGCATGCAAAAAAAAAAAAAGCAGGTCCAACAGTCAAAGTCCCGCGAAGAACTGTGGGTGGTTCTGCAGTATGCAGAGTAAAACTTGGGAGCTAATTTCCTTATAAAAGTGCACAAAATGTACTTGAGACTAAAGCGTCCTCAAAGCATTGTCCCACCAAATACTGACTTTGTTTCATTAATTACTGTTTACTGGGCTATATATATATATATATAGCATCTACAGCATCTGTGTATACGCCTAAGACTCTTGTACCAAACTGTATGTTTCCTTTTTGTGGAAATTGATTTGACTTAATTGGGATTACTTGCCATATTTGGCAATTAATATTTGGGATTATTTGTTTTTGGCAAAAACATCACGACCCACCATCCTGCCAACCCTACCGGGCGCTCAGAGAAATAAAAAACTAAATGCATCCCATGTCTTGAAGGTTTGTTCGTCCTTCCCTGTTTTTTTTTTTTTTTGAGTGAAAACATAAGGACATTGTGGCGAACATGACCAAGAGAGAAACAAATTCAGTGAGGTTCAGGAACAGAGTAATCAAGGGTCTCTTATTCGTCTTGTTGGGCCATTGAAAAGACCAGGTCTTTCTCCAAAACCCTGTTATCTTCTGGGATTTCATGTTAGAAATGAACGGACAAGGCTGCTTTTGTGCGCACAGTGACTACCTTCTTTTTTTTCTTTTTTTTTAATCCCCGAGCTGTTCTTTACCCCAGTTTTTCAGCTCCGCCTGGCCTTCACCTCTTCCATGTTCGACAGAGAAACGCACAAAGGCGGACAGCGACGTCCTTCCCCCTTGTTCCATTCTGCTCGGCAAGCCGTAACCTGATCCAACTTTCCTCCTCTTCCATCTCTTCCATCACCTTACTCCAGGGCTCTACAGGTGTAATTAATATCCGCGCCGCAGCCGTCTCTTTCGCTTTCTCTCCAGGGTCTCCGGTGTCCTCTCTGCTTTCGTCCGCCGCGATAAGATGTCTGCGCGACTAAGAGCGAAAACTAATCCCGTACTGAATGCTCAGGCAATACAAAGAACCAACAGCGAGGGGGGTGATGGTAGATAGGGGCGAGTAAATAATTGATTGCCAGCACTTTTTTTTCGTTCTTTTTTTAATCCGTAAATGAGATGGCCAGCAATGCTTTAGGCTTTCGTGTCACCCTATCCTGCCACCATTAAAATAACAAGATGGAGGATAATGATCCTAGTTTAAGATGCGGTTTTGCGCTGGAGTGGAGGGAGAGAGTGACAGAGAGTGAAAGTTACCAGGAGGCAGGTCGCTTCCCTCCCCAGGACGATATTCTGGCGATATTCACTCTGGTAGGTTCTTGGAAGAAGATCCGCACCTAGCCTGGTTGACGTTGATCGCCGCTTATCTCTGTGTCACTACAGTACGCTGGACGCTCATCAAAGACGCGCAACAACAGGCCACCGCTATCTTGTCCATTAATCTACTCCGTTTACATGCCACCTGGTTTAAGTCGTCCGAGAACAAAACCAGCCATGGCTGAACAACCAGGGAATTATCAAAGCATCAGCACCTCCAGGTCTCTTTAATCACAGGTAGCTTTCAATCAGCGAAGCAGAGAAACGGACCGAAACCAGGGGAAAGGAGGGAATGTAGAAAATCAAAACAGAAAGGAAAGTTTTTTTTTTTTTTATCACAATAACAGTTCTAGCAAATCTGTTGCTAACAAAGCAGAGCTCACTGTTTATTTCTGCTTTAGGTTTACAATTGAGATGAGTTGGGAATACATCCAGGAAGGGGCACCAGCCCATGATAATGTGCCACGAACATGCCAATCATTGTAAATTTTGTAATATGGGGGTGGGTGAGAAAGGAAACTATGGAACCCAGACCAAATTTTTTTGGTTTTTTTTCCCCCGATTTTCTCCCTAAATTAGTCGTGTCCAATTCCTCCTCGTCACTAGGGGGCTCCCACATTAAGGCTACTACTACCACTCAGTCGGGAGGACCAAAGACTATCACGTGTTTCCTCCAAACCATGTGACGCCAGCCGACCGCATCTTTTCGAGCAGCTCGCTCACGCACCGTTGGGGGCGGCCCCTGATTGGCTGTAGAGCCGTGATTAATGTGGGAGCACTAAGTACCCCTCATCCCTCCCCTCTGAGAGAGCTCGGCCAATCAGCTCTCTCTAGACCTCCGTCTGCGAGAGGTTACAGCATCACCCGGGAATCGAACTCGCGATCTCCGGATCATAGGGTTCGCCACTCGGAGGCCAGACCAAATTAACATGGACACTGTGAGATCTTTGCAAAACTCCACACAGACAAGTTGCTGTTCATTCCGAAGTGTACTTCACAGGGTGCTCCCTACTCCGTTTTCAGGGAATGTCAAGGCGTAAGGCGACAATGCTAACCACTACACCACCATGCCGCCGTTCTTTCTTTCTTTTTTTTTTACAGATTAAAATTTTAATGTAAATTTTTGTGTCCTTTTATAATATGATGTCCTCCTTGAGAATAATGATAATAAACATAAAAATCCCTTTTTTCATGCTCCAGCAAGACGCAATGACTTTTGAGATTTTTCATTCTCTTTTCCGGTGAAGGGAAGACCCGATGTTTAGTTGTTCATTTCAAGGGTTCTTCAGGCTGATCGGAACACACCTACTGTAACCTGAGATCAGGAAGTGCCCTCTGCTCCGTTGTTCCTCCTGTACTGATAAGGAATTCAAAATGTAATTGCGCCTATTATAGTAAGTGCAGTAAGCATTTTTTTTATTAAGTAAAAAGACTGCTGATTGGTGAATAAAAACTTCAACCCCAATGTACACATAGGAGTGTGTTTCAAAGGGAGGAAGTCACCATATCTTCTGACCGCCGTGGTCACCGGGATGCTCCGGCACCTCTGGTGATGCATCACTACTGTAGCCTTGGGCATGGCAGCCGGGCTGAACACAATAAGCATCTGCTATCCAAAACCCTTTCCCATCTTCATCCATCAGAGGACGAGCGATGCGTAGGAAGCTGAGATCACCGTGAATAAAGATGTCTATTAACTGAATGAAGGATACTTCATAAAGCGGCGCGACCTCGGAGAGGTCACGTGATGTCAGTCGAGGAACGCCACCGGCAAAAGACGATAGGCTCCAGACCTGCCCGTCCCTGCCCTCCTCCTCACTAATACGTTAACCATCATGCATTCTGCTCGGCCTCTAATGAAAGCATAAGGCCTCATCAGTCACTCAAGAGCGCAAGGCAAATGGAAATTCAGTCATCCTCAGGAAAGACACACACACGCTTCGGCAGGCGTGTGCATACACCCGCACATGACTAATCATCATCGCTGCCCACGGTGCAGCAATAACATATTAATATTCACTATAAAACCATTACGGATTTTTTAAAACGTCCTCTTCCAAGGAAACCGCTGTCGTTTCTGTGTCTCCACACCAGTCAGATTGATCGAGACAGAAAAATCTAATATTCGTCTGCGGAAATCAGCGAACCTTGTTTATTTAGTTTATATCACTATTTATAATGCAAATGTGCAACTCATCGTCTTTTACATTTGTGTATTTTCAAATGGTTTTTGCCTACTGTTATAATGTTCCTTGTATAAAAAAAAAAGACCCAGACAATCTGGATTAGTTTGGATTCTTGCGCTGATATTAGGACAGGGAAACCAAACACAATCTCACAGACACAGTAAATAAAATCATGAACACAGATGGCCATGTTAAATATAGAGCCCTCTCCAGAGACTCCTATTAACTCTATCAGCTTCAGCCCAGGGTCTGTTTGTCACATTGCAGAAATTCCAATAAAGAGAGTAATTGCTTTAATGACTTGTGCATCGGTGATTTGTTCGGGAAGACTTCACGATGATAGACTCGTGGAAATGCAATTACACATTACTGTATTTAACAAATGAGACAAATTCTAATGATGAATTGTTTGAAATATATTTTAAATGCATTTCATTATTAATACCGTATATTCACTTAAACACTGTCTGTTTTTTCAAATTGTTCTTTTATTTCGATATTGATATCTCTACCAATATTACAACAATATGAAATAACATTATTTTTGATACTATTGTATCTAGTACTTCTAGAACCAAAGTGGCTGATGAGTGTATTTTTTTTTGTGCGTGTAATGCAGTGATGCTTAATGCTTATGTTCACTGATACTGTATGTGCAGAGTTTCAAATATCAGTATCTGCATACTGTATACAAGAGGCGTTCAAGCCAAACGGGGACTTGCGATTGCCATTTACAGAAGACTTGAGGCACAGCACACTTATAAAAAAAAGAAAACACTTGAATGGTGCAAACACTTTAAAGAAGGCTGTATGTCTGTGAATGATTGCAGTCGTTCAAGCCATTTCCTCATTAAGGGAGTTCCTGGGAGGCCAGCGTTTCAGACGTGAAGCAGGCAGTCTGATCATGAGAAAAACCTCTACTAGTGACACGCTGAGACAATTACATTATAGATTATATAGAAAAATTTTACCAGATTTTACTATAACTGTATTCTGTTATTCTGTAAAGTCCCGGTTTGACTTGAACAGACCTATAATTGTTCTAGATGTGTGGATTGCAATTGAAAACCCCCATTTTCCTACCCAGGCAGTTATTAAGCATTCTGTAAACGTAGCGCTCTGTTAAAGTACGAGGTGTTTCTTTATCCTGTAAGCTTCATATCTGACATGAATGTAAAAACCTCCCACTCGTGCTCCTTGTATGCGGCACCCTGTGGGATCCCCCTGTCTCGGCGCAAAGCTTTCATCTCGAGTTCAGATGATACAAACAGAAGGCGTGCAGAAGAAAAATATTCATTACTGCGTATGCTAATTCTGGATATACTCTTTCTGTCTCTCTCTCTTGCTGTTTTGCTCTCAGGGTTTCTTCCGCCGGAGTATCCAGAAGAACATGGTGTACACGTGTCACAGGGACAAGAACTGCATTATCAACAAGGTGACGAGGAACCGCTGCCAGTACTGCCGTCTGCAGAAATGCTTTGCTGTCGGAATGTCTAAAGAATGTGAGTGTTATAAATTATGCTAACTAGCTCACGAAAGTCTGGTCTAAGTCCCAGAATGTCTTGATGCATGTAGGGTGATGAGTTCAGATAGTGAATCTGCGAATCATATCATAAAATAGATCAGATGTTTTAAATCAGCCAAAGAATGCCAATTATAACAGCACCACATACACAGTCATTATCAATTATCCAAATATTTTACCTGACAGCGCTGTTGCCTTGCACCTCCAGGTTGCGGGTTCGATTCCCGCCTTGGATCTGTGCTTTTGTAGTTTGCATGTTCTCCCCGTGCTTGTTGGGTTTCCTCGTCGTACTCCGGTTTTCTCCCATTGGCGGTCCCAAATTGCCCGTAGTGTGTGAATGTGTGCCTGAGTCATGGCCTAAGTCTCCTCGGATAGGCTCCAGGCCCCCCGCGACCTTGTATACAGGATAAAGAGGTATAGACGGCGAGTGAGAGTTTACTTTCGTCACTTTTTATTGTCTTTTCTATCCCGGTTCTCAAACTTTTTAATTATAGCCATGCATGGAAACTTTTTTTTGCTATATTCAGTGTTTTTTTTTTTTCTTCTTCTTTTTTTTATTTGCATAGGCTGAAGTGAGTAGCACTATTGCCATTGCAGCATTTCCCTTTGTAAAGATAACATCAAGATCAGCAGTTTCCGGAATGGGTGAAATGGCATTTGCGAGATAAAACTGTAGATACCTTTCAGATATGAGCCTATTTTTTTGCCTTTAAGCACTTTCACTACATCCTCCACTGATAACTCACTCACTGGCACTGGGATCCTGATGCGTTCTTCTAGATGCACCCATAGCATAGCGCACTTCACTTGCTTGCTCCTTTACTTTAATAAATATTTTTTCCTAACCTGCTTCATCAGTCAGCACAAAGGAAACTGGAAAAAGAATTAAAAAAACATGATTAAGACCATCGTGGCACATCAGGACACCGCAGATTCGTCCGTTGCTCCTGTGGCACCCTTGAAATAGGGCACTTGGGATAGTGAATGCATCATTGCGCCGTCTGCATCCTGGCGCTCTTGTCGCCTTGTTCTCACACATCGGAGTGCTTTGCATTTCACACGTTATTGGAGCACGTCGATTGCATCAGCGTTTATGGCCCCAGGTCCACTTCATGCTCCATTTGCCATGAGAGAAGAGGTGATTCTTAGCCGCGCGCTTTTCCGGGACAAAAGAACAATCCAGACGGTGATTTCTTACACATTCATCCCACTCTTCTTTCTTTATTCCATCTACTGTATAAATGAGCAGAGGCTGTGAAGCTGTTGTGCTGCTGGGAAACTCGAAAAAGTTTATGAGTGCTCATGTATAGCAAAATAAAGATGTTAATTTAAATAGGGCATATTTTGCAAAAAAAAAAAAAAAAAACTTTTTTTAGGAGTAAAAGGTAAAGTTTTTAGCTTTTTTTAAGGTAAAGTACAGGTTAATTTGTTTTTTTTTACTTTATATTTTGTGTTAATTATTTTTTTTTTTTGGGATGTAGAACAAATAATTTGAATTTCCATTAATTCTTATGGAAAGATTCGATTTGGTTTACGAGTGTTTGAATACGAGCCCGCTTCTGGAACGAATTATGCTCCGTAATCCAAGGTTCCACTGTATTTAGCAATTATGAGCAAAGTAACTCAAGATCTGGGCAAATGATTAGACTTTAAAATACACGACCAAGTTCACAACAGTTCTTTATAAAGAAACAGGAATTTATTAGACTAATCTACGATACATTACACTACGCTACTTAACCACACACACACGCACGCACACACACTCAGACAGTTCAGGGGTGAAAGTTAAATGGAGTTTTCTAGTATTGTTTACTAGACCTGAGAAAGTGTTGTGTTGTGTTGGTGTCTTCCTCGGTGATTCACCTTCAGTGGTAGGGAATCCTTTCTAAATCCTTAATAGGGACCTTAGAAACGTAAATCGTGTTGTATGTTTTATTGAACTCTAATATATTGTATACAAGAGTTAGAGACAAGCAAGAAAAACTCTTTAAAAAAATTAATAAATTTTAAAGAAGGGAATTTCTTAATAATGCTGTCAGTTTAGCCATGTGTCACTGCATGTCTCAAGGAAAGCTAAAACAGGTAATGTTATTTTTAGGCCAAGGAGCTTTAAGGAAGATGTCAGCATCTGGCAGTCACCTGGTGAGAATCACTCCTCTGGGTGATGCTGGAGAATCATTAGGACACAAAGGTAGCTGTATCTTTCCCTCTCTCTCTCTTGCTCTTGTTTATGCTATCTCAGGTTTTTCAGATCTTTGAGCCTAGGGATGGAGAGAGAAGGGGGTAGAGGAGAGAAGAGGAGAGGAGAGGTGGGGAAAAATGCAGAATGCAGCTGGCCGTATTTAGATCCCAGGAGGGAAAATGGCTCGGGTCTGGTTGTCCTGGTGCTTCTCTCCTCATGAACATTCACCAGTCATTCTTCTGTCCTGTTTCGCCTCCCCCTACCCTACATTCACTCTGCGCGGGAATGATATCCATGGCCCTGACACGCTTCTGCACAGTCTGTCACCACTTCACTGCCAGTGTGTATTTGTGTCAAGAGCAGGGGAGAAATATTGTGTTTATTTCCCGGGGCATCTGTTGCGATAGAGGGTCGCATGCTGCACAGATGGCCGGCCTGGACGGCAACATCATCGAAGCATGCCGTTAACATAACCATCTCTCTCTCTCTCTTATACACACATACACACACACACACACACACACACACACACACACACACTTATGTGAAGAATGTTCCTGAGCAGAGATCAAGGCAGAAAACTGAAACAGGGATGGCTGGTGGGTCATTAAAAGGCATCGTATTAATGAATAAAACAAATACTCGAAGATTGTTATAGCTTCTAAAACATATGTTTAGAAAGATACAGTGAAGAAAGGATTTGATTTTGTTCACAAAAACGTAATAAACCTAATTAGTATAATTGTGTAGTACTGAGTCTGGACAACTTTATTAGATAATGTTGTTTAAAAAAAATACAATTATGCCTATTTAATGAACACAATTATTAAATAGCATTTTTACAACAGTATTGTTACATTTTTAGATCTGATTAGTCAAAAGATTTTGATTAATTTTCTATGACAGCAGCTCTGACTATAGGTTTAGCTACAAGGCAAATCGCAGGTTTATATTAACGCTCTTGTTCGAATGCATTATAGTATCTGGTCAAACAACTTGCCCATGAATCTACATGTGTAGGTACATTTTTAGATTTGAAAAACATATTTATATTTTTTCAAGGATCTTGCACTATCACAGCTTTATAACACTCTTAGAAAAATATGTAGCTGTCACTTTTCTGCAGGAGAGAAAGTTTCATTGTAAATTGACAAGCTGCATTTTGTCCTTTGTAACCTATTAACATAAAAGGAAAAAAAGGTCTTGTGAGGGAAATGTAGCTTTGTAGCATAAGTGGAACAGGAAATAACTTGTTTCATGAATATTACAAAACCTTAAATTTAGCTATTAGTGAATAAAAATAGAGTCATTCCTTAACTCTTCAACCTCATAATGAAAAAAGAAATGAAAAGATGTCTTTGAGTCAATAATAATGCACATACCCCAGAATATGCCTCTTCCGAATGGTTGAGATGGCCCTTTGTGGTAAAAGCGTAATTAAAAATAGGTGTCACATAAAATGCTAACATTTTTTGTGGTGAAACAGCACAAATGTTTTTTTGGGCATCGTGACTACTTTATTTCTCATGGTATGCTATAAAACATTTGAAATGGCATACTATTTAAAGACCAAGGGGCATTTGTGGTTTTATTTTAGAAAAGCCTACCTAAACCAAATGGTAGAGAGGGCTCAGCCAGGTTAAGTTTAAGACATTATTCAGTATGATGCAGTGGCTGACACAGTGCTCTACCAAAAGGTTGAGGAATA
>JAOVVA010000012.1:12742985-12769999 GCA_028565275.1 Leiocassis micropogon
ATAACCCTAGCGCCAATACCAAGTTTTGGCTGAGTATATTAGCTTGTTTTTCATATGTTGCTAACTATAGCTCTGAGTGGCTGTGCATGATGAAAACAAAACTGAAATGATGCTTAAAGCCACTGTACGAAAGAGGATTAGGGCCACCATAGAAATTTGTCTCCTTTTGTTTTTATTTCTGTAAAATTTGTTTGTGACTAGTTTTTCTCCAAATTCTGACCCCCCCCCCCCTCAGAATTCTTATTTTAATCTCAGAATTGATATTTTTTCTTACAGTACTGACTTTAATCTCAGAATTCTGACTTTTTTTGCTTGGATTACTGATTTTGAATTCAGAATTTGTCAGCAGTGACATAAGGACAAACTGTTTGAAATACAAAATGTATGTAAAAACAAAAGCCTTTAGTTACTAAAGTAATTGTGAATGAAAAGTAATAAAATCTAATAAATATTTATTCAAATTCCATTTATTTCACGACACAAAGGCAGACTAATAGATATAACACAAGGACAGCCTTTGCAAATGTAATCCCTGCCCTTTGGATGTACTAATTTGCTCAAACAGTTGGCGTTCCCAGTGTGACAAGCACGCATCATGGAAGACGTGCTGTTCTGACACACAACCCCTTTGTAGACCCTGTTAGTAAATCAGCTTGCGCGGTCTTGCATGTTCTCAAGTTTGTTCGAGCAGTCAGTCGCTAAATCAGGGTCTCTGTGCATATTTGTAAATGTCAGAATGATCATAGCAACAGAAGAAACACTGTGTGACTAGTATACCCTTTAGAGCACTTTAAGCATTATTGAAGGCACTTAATTAGACTTTGTGAACCACTTTGGTCTTTTATTTATGTCTTAACGAGCACAACTGTTTTTGCTGAAGGTTGAGGTGTGTAGTGTGTGAAGTTAACGTGAGTAATCCACGTTCAAGAACCTCGTTAACGGCTGACAAAAGTGGAACCTGATTGTGCTTTTGTAATGCGTTTGTCCAGGGGTTCAACACGCTGTGCCTTTTGAGATGTTTTCCTGTTCATCATGGTTGGAAAGACTGGTCATTCCTCCCATTCTCTTCTTTGTTCTCAGCTCACTGGGTGCTTTTTATTTATTTTTTGTGCATAATTCTCTGTAAACTCTAGACGCTTTTGGGTCTGTAAATTGCCGGAGATGTGAGATTTCCTTCCCGTCCCCTATCCAGTTTGGTGTGAATTTGGTTTAATGAAACAGTATACATGCATTGCATACACAAAAATCTAGAACCGCTGTTCAGACTCAAGTGTCCAGGGCATGTTGTGATCAGATCATGCGTAGGATTAGGAGAGCCTCTGTGCTACTCATAGTGGCATTTACCACACTGACACCTGCTGCTGTAAACGTGTCAGCTTCAAGTGGCTGTTAAGTCAGTCTGTTAGATCCCTATCACGCTGTAATCTCCGAAGCGTGCTGCCCAATGGCTCAACCACGTAAAGAGCAAAGCCCCTAAATCCATTGAACTGCCTTCTCGGACCGAGGAGCAGAAAGAATTCTGTTCTTTAATGCATAAGGCACATTAACTTAGACAAAGTGCTTATGGTTTAAAACAGGCCATGATGTAGGATACTGTCTGTATGTCCTACATATACCGAGTGTAATTTCATTGTCTTGTGGCTCTCTTGCTTTCTCTCCTCTCCATCTTCTTCAATGTGTTTTGTCTGCATTTGTCTTTTTTCTTTTTCTTTTTTTTCTTCCTGGAGGCCTGAATGCTTTGCTGCATTGATCCTAACAAACATCAGAGTGCTCCTGCTGTTGTGTTTCTGTGTGTTAGTGGCTGTGATCAGAGACTCATGAGGCCTTTTTCAACTACAGCAAATAGAGCAAGGCTACCACTGATCTGTGGACCGTACATGCCAACTCTGATCTACCCACCATCTGAAAACACAAAGCCCTCCTTTATGTCGTTGCTTACCCTCTTTACTTATATGTCTGTTTTTCACATCAAGCGATAGAACCGGTTTAGCCAGACAAACAAATAATATAAAATTTTGCATGTTGTTGTTACCAGTGTCAATTAAAATACTCCACTTTAAGATTTTTTTTTTTTTTTTGCTAAGTAGATTTATGATTGTAACCCTGCTTGGTCTTCAGGCTTTAATTACACAGTGTTTCCAATTATGCAGGAACCATGAACCCTTTAGAAGGTAACAGCCGAAATCCCAAATAATTTGGTTTTGCCGGTGCCCAAAGCCTGCGTGATGGAGGAGTTTAATACTTTAAATATATAAATGAATAATTGTCTCATTTGTTCTAAAACTAGCATGCTTTTTTTGATTATAATAATTAGTAAAACCATATTAGTGAACGAAACATGAAAGGGTGAAATTTGCATAAGATTACACTACACAGAAACACCATCTAATAATCGTGTATAAAATACAAATTAAAAGAGAAATGAAAAAAAAATTGTTGAAAAAGTTCCAGAGATAAAGTTCGGTCTTATTTAGGAGATTGTAGCCCTGATTTAGATAGATTAGTGCTAAATTGTGTGCGCAGTCTAATAAGATTCATGTGGGAGAACTTGAGAAAGAAAACCATATCTACAATACATGCTTTTATATACAGTTGATAGTATTGGAAAGGTTCCACATGCATGTGTGCTTTTATTTCTATATAAGTGATGTAGGTTGAATTAAAGAAATAGGAACAAATGTTTTACTGCGACAGGCTGCAAAGTGCCTGAAGATGCAATTTAACAACCGACTGTTTAAGAAACAACCTCAGCAGCAACCTCATTTCCCCTCTCGTCTGGTCCAACCAACTCAGTATTCAGCATCACCTGCTCACTGGTTACTCACTGGTTCACGCCTTCAGTTAGATGGTTTTTTATGCTTGAATTATTTACAGGTCACCGTGTGGTTTAACAAACAAAAAACATTCTTTGAAACTGGTCCGGTACAGGGACTTGAAAACTTGCCAGAAATGAGAACCAAAAAAAAAAACCCAAGGAAGCCTGGAGTACTCTTCTTCAAGATGAAAATAGAAGAAAGTTTGGCCTTTTGGAAGCAAATTATGAAGAAATGAGGGGTGGCTCAAGACAAAAGTCTTGCATAGTACTGTATAAAAAACTAAAATATTTCCAAATACAAATTGGAATGCAAAATATAAGACACGAGTGTGTATTCTGTTGACAAGATTCAGAACTGCACAGAACTTGAACTGGGTTTTTTGGTTCGTTTCTGGCAAGTTTTTGTTTCTTGTTTACAGTCGAGTCCCTATGAATCATACAAGCATAAAAAAAACATCTAACTTAAGACATGAACCAGTGAGAAACCAGTGAGCAGGTGATGCTGAATGATGAGTGTCCACCAAAAAAAAAAAAATGTTACATGGAAATGTTTGTATACCGTGTTGACTTTTTTATCATAGAGTGTGTTATAAAGTATAAGAAAAACAGGTTAAGTCTAAGGTGTGTTGATATGTGGAACTGATGTCACCAAGGTGGGTAATTAGCTGAGAAGCCACCCAAGACATTCATTATGCATGTAAAGTAAACTACAGTGTGCTGGGGGGCATCGTTGTTTTGAGCATCCATCCTCTACAGTCCCGGTCACCTTTCTGCAGATTATGTTGAGGGAAAAAAAAAGTTCAAAGGGACACAGTAAGTTCTTGTATAATATTCTTTATACCCCTTAGGAGTGAGTAAATCAAAGCAAGTAATGGTGTGGATTTGTGGAACTTAATAACCGCACAGACTTACCTTGTTTTCAAGTATTTATGCAGTTGTGTAACACCCCCGAAGGTAGAATAAACGTAATAAGGCCATGCAAATATAAATCATAAATACAGAGTTGCTGATATTGGTTTAACCAAGGTATATATGATTTTTGAGGCCTTGCTAAGGAGGCGTCTGAAAACTATACTTTTCTGTAGTTGGGTCTGAATCTACTGTATACCTCAATTCTTTAATGATCTACTCAACTTTTTGGTATGGAAAATTTAAACCGTTGGAAAATGTGTTGTTTTTAACCTGATCGAGCCGTTTATACCGTTTGGTTGTGGTATTCTATGCTAAAAGATCCACTAGATGCTGCTGTCTTTAAATAGTATGTCTTTTGAATTGATTTCTAGCATACAAAGAGAAATAAAGTGGCTGTAACAATTATTCTTTCTGTTGCACCACAACACAAAGTTTTTTGTTTGTTTATTTGGTATTTGTAAATATGCTGAGCTTTGAAGTGGCTTTTACCATGAAGTAACATCTCAACCATTTGGAAGAGGACTATATTTGGTCTTTTTGCGGCAAGGAAAAAAAAAAGAGATTTTCTAACACTGTTTTGTTTATTGAGAATGTTAAAGGGGTAAAAACCAAACCGTAAAAAACATGGAATGTAAAAGACTATGGCTGACAAGTTTACAACACCATATCTTGTCAGCCATTAGAAAGCATCAGAATTACCTCGTTGTTTGATGGGAAAAAAATGGAGAAGCTGCTTATTATAAAATCGAAATCACACCAGACTTTTCTCCCTCTGTCTGCTACTCTATTCTTGTTAGCCGTGCTAGCTCCTCTGAATATACATGTCTCCGTCCAAATTTGTGTCCACGCGTAAATGCATTTGCTGTATAAATATTAATGATCGTGTTGGAACCTTAGGGCAGGTGCATGGGGAAGCCTCTGTGAGTCAATTCTATTTTCTCTGAGATCATTGGGGAATTGCAGCGGCCTTTGAATTTCCTAAGACATGCATGGTTGAGAAATGTTTTTTTTCCGAGCTAGCACTGATCTCTGGTTCAGAGTACCACATCTCTTCTCCTACATCTCCTTCAAGGCTTAATGAAATCGGATGGTCCCCAGACGCCCCCCTGCACTGCACCAGGTGTCCTCCGCTTAATGATGTCGTATAGCTTGTCCGGCTTCATAAGCCTCGTCTGTATTAATCATGGGAAGACTGTCTGCATGACTAATACAGAAGGTGAGCGATTGACTCTTTGCTTGCTCCATTGGTCCCGGCGAGAGCCATGCCAATGAGAAGTTAAAGCCTCAAGGCCTCGATGGAAGACTTAACGTCCATCACGTCTGAGTGACCCTCCTTTAGATAAGCTAGTCTGAAATCTGCTTTCATTGACCTCCTTTTGTTCAGCTCTTGTAAACCGTGGTGTGTTTTCATTGCCCTCGTGGTTATGGAGATTTTCAAGGCTTTGTCTCTTATGATCTCTAATAAGCTTGGACACAGTGATGACACACAGGGGCATCTGCATTGACAGTGGGATTTCAGGAAGAGTGAAGCTTTCTAGATTTTTTTTTTTTTTGTAACAAAAAAGGCATTTTCCTGCTTGTAAGGTATCATATTTTAAGAAATTAATAATCAATGGTTGTGTAGACTGACTTGTCCCAAAATTTATGTTATTGCACGGTCACGCCTTGATTTATTGTTGTTTTTTTTTGTGTGTGTGTGTGTTTGTACTAAATTAAAGTCCAATTAGTTAAAATGATAAAGCAACTAAGAGGTGCTGTTTATGTTAATTCAAGTTAGTTCATCCTTAACAGAAACTAAGGATAATGATACTCTATAGGCCCCCTGATCATTTATCCCCGATTTATTTTGCAGCTGTGCGGAACGACAGAAATAAAAAGAAGAAAGAAAGTCCGAAGCCGGAGCTGACGGAAACCTACGAGCTCACGGCTGAGCTAGAGGCCATCATTGAAAAGATCCGGAGGGCTCACCAGGAGACATTCCCATCCCTCTGCCAACTGGGCAAATACACCACGGTGAGAATTCACCTCTTACACACACACACACACACACACACACATACACACACAGGCCATACAGCAAATCACAATGGGATGGAATGTATCAAATGTAAAATATATTTGATTTATGTTGCTCTCACTCAAGGATTATTTTAATCTAAATAAATGAGTGTTCTCTGTCATTCCTACAATTTATGTTTAAGCTCAAGAGAGAAATCCAAAGTTGAAGAGTTGAACAGGAAACAAGAACAATGAGCCTCAGTTCAAGAAGTTAATAATTGTTTGAAGTGAAATGTGGGTGTATCGAGTACATGCATCAAAAAACTGATGAAATATGTGCAAGAAAAATGACATAATGTAGAAATTAGTTCATATTATTTTAATGTTTAAATGCTGTTGGCATCGCCAACAATCTAATATGAAACAGCTTAACTGTAGGAAGATAAGTCATAATTTTTTTTTTAAATCATGTCATTTTCCCAGGCATAATTTTGATTAACTTTGGTATCATTTAAATTTTCCCATTATTAACTAATTAAATGGTAATTTTAATTCTTTTAACACATAGAAATAGCCTTTTACAAATTTAATACCTGCCTTTTGGGTGTACTTTCTACATTTAATTTGATTGTTCAGGCTAATTAAATCGCACTATGGGTGCAAAACTAATTTATGTGCATTGCCACAGCCCTGTATTTTATACCTTTAGGTAGAAATATAACAAATTGTACATTAATTAAAGCAAACATGCCAAACATGCTATTCTGCATATACTGTATGAAAGACATAATCCTTTGTAAGGAAAGCAGCTATTTTTTTGTTGTGAAGTGTCAAGCGTTTGCATCTTTTACACTCGCAATACTTTTAATCAGGGTCTCTATGTCTAAAACAATATTTTGACTTGTTCTAAGGGTATGCCAGCTTTTCCAATCAATCATACCATTTCAAATGGACAAAAATGCAGCATTTCAGTATGAAATAAATCTTCAAGCATAAAGAAAATTTTATACACATGGACACACCAAAAAACTTTATATGACGATTAGAATTGAACTAAAATGCCCAAACTTGTACCAGCATCATAATGACCCTGATTGAGACATGGTTTTCCAAGTGGAAGAGTGGAAGAACTGCCCTGACCTCGACCCCAGTGAATACCTTTGAGATCATTTGAAAAACCAGCTGCACCCCAGGTCTCCTCAACCAACATCAGCGCCTGACCTCACTAATCATATTATGGCCAAACAAGGAAAGGAGTGGAGGTTTTTATACCGCCAAGTTGGGACTATATCTAAAAGCATATACGGCTGAACACTTGCGTGGCTAGACGTTGTGGTATTTGTAAATCATGCTGATGAGATGTCATCTCTACACTGAGCAGGGTCAAATCAAAAGGGCTCAACCCTGTTTGATACGGGTCTTACGCGATAATACTTACCGCAGCAGGAACAGCGTTAATCGATGGCACATACTCCATTCTAAATCCTACTATAATACACAGTGCTCCATTGTGAGTGCTGTCTTTAGCAAATCCCTGCAAGTTATTCAATAACTCGCATTCCTCCTTTCTTCGTGCTGTTTTTTTTGTTGTTGTTGCTCCAAGCCTTTTTAGTTTAGTATCTGCAAATAAAACACTTCAGATAATCAGTGAAAATCAATAACAGTGAATTAAGATTAGACAGTTCCTCGCAGAGCCTGTTTGAACGTTTGCAGTGCGAAGGAGGCTGATTAACGTTACATTTGAAGGCAGTGTGACAAGCTACTTGATGTTCAAGAACTTAATTAGGTGTCTGTTGTCAATACCAGTGATGAAGATGCCTCCAGTGTGCATCAGTCATGGCTTCAGTGTGGAACTAAGAACATCTCATGAGTAATGCACACAGCACAGGATCAATCCTTACAGAGGGTATGAGCACACAAAGTGTTAGTGTTATTCTTGCATTGTGTAAAGAAATAGCCTTCATATTTTATACATAGGCTAGGTGGGCATGGTGGCTTAGTGGTTAGAACTGTTGCCTCATACCTGACAGGGTCAGGGGTTCAAATCATGCTTCAGGTCTGTGTGACTGTAGTTTGCATGTTCTCCCAGAGCTTTAGTGTTTCCCTCCAGTACTCTGGTTTTTCCCATAGTGGAGTTCCTCCGCAGCATAATTTCCCCTACAACAACGACTGCTGTCCTGAAATCACTTATCAATGCTAACTTAGATGGATGGGCTACAAGTTCTTCCAATTTCTCTGTATTTCTCTATACTTGGCTGTACTTATTCTTCCCTCTCACCATCCCTGCCACTCAGAACCCGCCCCATAACATGATGCTGCCACCATCATGCTATACCAGAGAAACAGTATTACTAGTTGATGGCCACCGCATGACTTTTGTCTCGTACTCAGGAATGGCTTTAGTCCTTCAGTCCTGTCCATCTACCATAAAGGCAAGGTTGATGAAGTATTTTTTTTTTTTAAATGGAGGACTTCTGAAGCTCTGTTAGAGAAGCCATTGGGTTCTTGGTCACCTTTATGATTAAAAGGCTCTTCTAACCTGGTTACTAAGTTTGGCTTGACCTCCAGTTCAGGCTGAGTCCTTGTGGTTTGAATCTTCTTCCATTTCACGATGATGGAGCACGTCAAGAGTGTCATGTCCAATCTTTTGTATCTGCCACAGTTTGACACCAGTCAAGTTCTGTAGGAATCTCTAGATAATCAAAGGAAGCCAAAGACAAAATTGAATGACTTAGCTAAGATTGAAGCAATCAAGATTTCACAGATATTCAGGTTTAACAAAAATACTGTTTCACCAGAATAAGCCAGAGCTTATTCACTATACAGTGGAACCTCAGATTGCGAGTAACGTGGTTTGCGAGCGTAGTTGTAGTAAAACGTTTCGAATCAAGTTTATCGAGAATGTTCCAGCATAATCATTGCTTTTAAAAAACAGTTAAAAAACATTTTTGTGCTTTGGTACTTTTTGCTCTTGCTGAGAAAAAAGCAATGATATCTGGAACTGATAGAGAAAAAATATATGAGAAAAAACTTGCTACAACCTTTACTCAAAAATGAAATTTCATGGCGGTCCTGTTTTTTATACGATTTATTTTTACTATTTTTTAAAGGTAAAGTGCAGGTTAATTTGTTTTATTTTTACTTTATATTTTGTATTAATTATTTTTATGTATTTATTTTTTTTGGGGCTGTAGAACGAATAATTTGAGTTTCCATTATTTCTTATGGGAAAATTTGCTTTGGTTTAGGAGTGTTTTGAAATACGAGCCTGCTCCCGGAATGATTTATGCTCGTAATCCAAGGTCCCACTGTACTGCTTATCCTGTACAGAGTCACGGGAGGCCTGGAGTGAATTGCAGACACTCAGAAATTACGAGCAACTAGGAAACCCCAGTTATCCTAAATTGTATGTCCTTGGACTGTAGCGGGGAAACTGGAGTACCTGGAGAAAACCCAGCAAGCACGGGGAGAACATGCAAACTCCAGACACACAGACCCGAGGCGAGAATCAAACCTTCAAATCACCACGCCTTATTAACCATTTAATTTAACATAACAGCTATTTATATTCATAGTCATTCCAAAGGCCTGGCAAACCACTTTTTGGTTGAGGAAACTCAACATTTTTTAATGTCCATGGGTTCCAGACTTAAAACAGTCATTCACTATAATTCCTATATTTATGAGTAAGTTTGTGTACATACTTTTGAGGCTGTGAAAATGGCTGTTATTCATTCATAGTAATTGCACTATATTTACACTCCCCTAAAATTAAATCACCTTGATTTTGGTTCCTTTCAGATGATCCACAGGGGAAAGTTTTTTTTTTTGGTTTTTTTTGCTGTCCAAATACTTATACAATATACAATATATACAATACATATGTATTTAATGCAGATTTGATTTGATTTTATTAGAAAATACAGAAGAGAATACAGAAGTGCAGCTGATTCATACAGTCTCTTCCCCGTCTCCCACAGTCAGCCCTCTGGTTTTATATCAATTTAAAGGTCAATCTCAGGGTTCAAATCAAGAGTAGACATTCAGAGCTATTAATTGATTGAACAGTCTATCTAAAATGACACACCTGGCCAACCAGAAGCACATGTTCCAAAATTTTTGGACACTCTGGAAAAATGGGTGGCTTCAAACTAAATCCATTTGTTTAAGACATTCAGCTGTAAATATCAGGAAATTCAGGCTGTAATTTTGATCGATCGTCTTATATTCATTTATTGATTTCAAATCCAGAAATTTAAGAAAAGGATCTGGCATTTCTATTCGAATACTTTCGAAGGGGGCCGTTTGTACGGTGATCAGATTGTATGTCGTATAGAGACAAAACAGAGACATGAGAACCATCACACTCGACTGTCAAATATGAATGCTTTGTCACAGACCTCAGATGTGTGCAGCTAGAAATGACAGTCGGACCTAAACAATCCTTTCCCTCCCAGTCATTTTTTTTCAGTCTGAGCAAATATCTGAAACAATAAACCAGACAGCACATTGGAACCTGCCGGCTTGGTTCTCTGAGAATGAGTAGTGGACCAGAGCTTCAGGGAGCTACTGGGGAAAGTACAATACTATAAATCAAACACAGGCAGAACTGACTTGACTGGCAACATTCATCATCAAATTGATCTAAAGCTCTGAGCAATGCTGACCCATGCACGACCTCTGAGTAGTGAAAGACACGGCACCATGCCTCTGACAGTTGCCTTTGGGGAACAACCACTAACGCTAGCTCACTGAGAAAGGGCTAGAGTTTAATGAAACCGTCTTAAATCTAGTGGTACATTTGGCAGAGACATGCTACATGGTAAACAGAAATATAGATCACTTTTCAGATATCACAGAGCACTTTGACGAGAAAGCAGGAATGTAAAAAAAATCTGGTTGATTGATGGCCTGATTGTAGGTTGAGGAGGACAGAGAGCATAGAGCATAGTAGTTGGCTTGCTTAAGGATACACTGAACACAGCATGGGGTTCCTGTGATTGACGTCCTAAGTATGTAGTTGCCAGCCAAATGGATGTGCAGTAGCATTCACCAACCTGTTGTTCTTGTGGTGGCTCCAAAATCTCAACTAAAAGAATTAAAATATCATTTTGTAAAAACAGGATTGTAAATCAGGGCGGCACGGAGGTGCAAGGCACTGTCACCTTGCACCTCCAGGGTCCGGGTTCGATTCCCGGCCAGGTGTCACCCGTCTCTGTGTGCATGGAGTTTGCATGTTCTCCCCGTGCTTAATGGGTTTCTTCCGGGTACTCCGGTTTCCTCCCACAGTCCAAAGACATGCAGATAAGGCTAATTGGTGTTCCTGTGGTGAGTGTTAGTGTGTGTGTATGTGTGTGTGCCCTGCGATGGATTGGCACCCTGTCTAGGGTGTACCCCGTCTCGTTCCCTAAGCTTCCTGGAATAGGCTCCAGGCCCCCCCACCAGCGGTATAGAAGATGAGCGAGTGAGTGATGATTGTAAATTATATTTGTTTTCTGAAAATAGAAATGTTTCCTAGCAACGTTTGATGTTTTTTTTTCCCCAAGACAAAACACAAACAGAACTCAGAACACCTGGATAAAAAAACGACACAACGTGACTTCGGTTGTACGAAATTCGGAATTGAAAATCCCTAAAGAAAGTGCACAATAAATAAAAGTACCTGTATTACACACTTGTGGGATTTGCTCTCAGTTTCAAACACGTGCTTCGAATTTTCTCTCTTCCCACTAGCAGATTCATGTTTGCCCTAACAGCAATGTCAAGCCTTCAGACACGCCCGTAATTTGCATCAAGGCTAATTATCCTCCCTCAAATCCTGTGAGAAAGTCCTCATTATCACTGCCGATTGGTTCCTCATGAGCCTTTGAAAGCTCTTTATTGGGAGGAGAAGAGGAGCCCGAGATTAGGTTAGAGCTCCTATTATGCAGCGAAATATTCAAATTCAGCGCCTCTGTGATTTGGGAGTTCATGTGCGGGTGAGGGAGAGGGTCTTATCCTTGACAATGAATAACACTTTATTGACAGCCAGCAGTGACGAGAAACGACCGTGGCAGCCTTAAAGGCAAAAATAAAAGCCCGGCGCTGAAGTAGAAAGCTTTTAGATTGCTCATTTGCTGAATCTACATAACCACAGTGTTATTTCAGGACCCAGCTGCCTGTCCCGGATTTCTCGTCCCGCCTCAGCCTGTGGTGGTGGTGGCGGTGGCACGCTTTTCTAACGTGGGCCGTTTACTTTCTAATGCTGCGAGTTGTCTAATTTCTTCTGGATAAATGCCCCTAAATGAAATTAGAATTCCCCGGCCACTTCCTTGCTTCTCTCTATTGAATTATGGTGGTGTGGTAATTGACTGAGATTGCGAAGGGAAAATCAAACAGCGCAGGCTGGCTTGCCGCTCCACTGGTCGCTCCCTCTCTTCATCTCATCCCTCCATCCCCTGGCCCCAGGGAGGAAGAAGACAAGTAGCTTTAATATCAGAGACTCGGCCCCGGGTCCGCGCCGCGCTTCTCAGGCGAGCTCTGGCAGCGAAGTGTGCAGTCGCGAAGGCTTGCGTTCGAGCTCATTGAGAATGATTTAAACACATCCATACCGTGCTTCTCACTTAACCAGAGATCATATTTACAGATCGCCCTCTTTCTGCCAGCGACAATAGATCCTGCCGATGGCGTCCACTCTCCTATCCACCACACTTAGCGTCTGCTATGAGCCACATTCCCCCTTACACACTGAATGATGGTGCTGTTAGCTAAAGCAATACTAAACCCTGATGCTGGTTTGCAGAATTGGGGATATTTCAGATTTGATGGGATGACATTCCTCAATGGGGTAAAGCTTCATTTTTCAAAATGATGTCCAGCGACTTTCGATCTTCGCACCTGTTCAGGAAACAGATGTGGAATAAATTTCATAGATGTTCTACATCTGGTCGCAGGTGGTCCATGGCACAGTGATACCCTGAATACACTAAAATTCTCCAAGGTAGCTTACGTTCTACCTAGATACAAGTAACATTTGACGTTTATTTGGAAGTAATTAAAATGATTAATACATTATATGCAGTATTTTTATAGTACAGCACAGCGTTGGAAAAGAGTCCTTTTTATTTGAAACCACATTCTCCTACATGAAATGCTGCACTTTTGAATAAAAGCGTGACAAATGCTGCTTTTCACAGTTTGAAGCACTTCTCTGGACTGACGGACACAGGGCGCTCTGATCTTTTATTGCTTTGGATTTTGCATCAGTAGCACAAAGGACACAGTCTAAATCCAATCTCTCTCTCTCTCTCTCTCTCTCTCTTTCTCGCTCGCTGTGTCCTTGCTATTTGGACCCAGGCTGTCTAACTGGTGCCGGAGCTCACTGAGCCGAAACAGATGAGCTATTTAATGTAAACTGTTGGAAAACAAACAAATTGGCTTCAGCTGCTCGGCCCATGGCCTTAATGAGCAGATTGCGGGTGGAGCAGAGCGCGCCGCAGTGCCACGTCTCGCTCCTGCTCATGGATAATATAGCCGCACTTAATGTAGCACTTACCCTGACTGTCTGTCTCTGTTTTCCTTTGAGCCTGTAGGTTTCTTCTTTTCTTTCGCATTCTTCGGAAATGTATGTGAAATCTTTATACTCTATAAAAAAAAAAAAAACAGGACCGCCATGAAATTTCATTTTTGAGTAAAAGTTGTAGCAGGTTTTTTCTCATATACTTTTTCTCTATCAGTTCCAAATATCATTGCTTTTTTTTTTTTTTTTTCAGTAAGAGCAAGAAGTACCAAAGCACAAAAATGTTTTATAACTGGTTATGCTGGAACATTCTCGAAAAACTTGACGTGAAACGTTTTACTACAACTAAGAAGAAGAAAAATATAGCAGCGATCAGCGGGGTCCAAGCACATTTTCAAAAAAGTCGCTATTTCAAAAGGGTCAGATTAGTGGGCTGCATCAAGCAAAGAAAACATCTAAGGATATTTAAAAGAATCCTTTAGAACACGTTATTAAAACCTGAGAGGATAGTACGGAACCATCAACTTTGTGGAGGAAGCGTGATCATGAATGGAGATCACTTAAACACTTGGTGAAGTCGCATGATCAATCAACAATAAAAAAAACCATAGGTATGTTTAATAGAGAAAGTAAGAGCATTTCCATACACACACACACACCTACACAATGTGATGAGACTAAACACATTAACTGGCTTTTTAATGTCTTTTTAATGTATTACAGAAGATGTGGTTGTCATGGTGACAAACCGTGTAGAGTCGTGGCTTGGTTTGACCCCGAGGAGTGTAACATGTTCCCGCCATGTCCATGTCACTTTCCTCTGGTTCCTCTTCAATGTCCAACAACATGCAGCTCGGCAAAGAGACACTCTGAGCCTGACCAGGCTAAAGCGGTCGTCCCTGACTGTCTCTAATCTGCCCTCCGTCTCTCCTTCCTTCACTCAGCCCGATCCCCATCCAGTCCCCTCCGTGAATAATTGTGTGTGTGTGTGTCTCTCCACATCCCTGTAGATCCCGTCTGTGAGTTTTTGTGTATAAAAGCCTCCTACCCTATCTCCCCCTCTGTCTCGCTGTCACAGCTCTATCAGTATCTTCAATATGTGGGCTTCAATCTCCGCACAGCTCTGTGCCTGCCGGAGTAAACAAACGCAGACGCGCGCGCACACGCTCTCTCTCTCTCTCTCACACACACACACACACACACACACACACACTTCATTAGAGCCTTTCAGTTCTTCTCCTGACAGCTTTGTCAGAACCTTTTCTCTCTACAGCTGTGCTCTGAAGTTTATATACAGCAACAGTCAAAAAGTTTGGAGAAACCTAGCCGAATAATATTGTTTAAGAATATTTTCTACATTTAGGATCAGAACTGAAACCTCAAATGCAATTATGCACTGACCAGAATTTTTATTCTACTTGATTTGTTTTTCAAATGACATTCTAGTTTTTAGCATTTCTTTTAAATACGTACTTGTTTATCACTTAAAAGTGAGAGGCAACTCAAACATAACCCACATGGACATGGGGACAATGTCAAAACAGACGGTAACCTGAGCCCGGGACCATACTGCGGAAAGTGTTAAATATAAATCTTCAATCGGATTTTTTTCCCGTGTCACCATAATTGCTACAGCAACGGTGCATGTTTGCATACATTCCATGGCGTATGAATGATTTCAATGGATAGTTAGCTTTTGAATGTATTCAGTATAGGTTTTTTATAGGTGTTGATCCAAGGCCAAACAATTTTCTCCTCTCCTGCGTTCATCCATTTTTTTATATACATGGTGACGTTAAAGATCTCTGGAGAGCATTCAATGATTTAAAGAGTCTGTTGTGATCTTTGTTATGGGATTCTAAACCACTTATAAGTGTTACTTGGTTTAAAAATGTGGATAACGGAATATATTTAAACATATATATTCTATATTCATATGTGTCTAAAATACTGAATACGAGGGTGAGTCAAAAATTAACCGCACTGCATTTATGTTAAAACCTGTGTTGGTCTGATCAGCGCTTTACGTTCAAGGCTACCGTCTCGGTGTGCAGGTGTGAACGTGGTACATCGGTTCTTTTGTAACTGCAGTGCGAGCAAAAATGGACACCCTACTTGTGATTTGCATGAAAGAAGAGTGCAGTGATTAATTTTTTGTGGTCTGAGGGAGTACCTGGTGCCGAAGCAACTCACGGAAGAGCATAAACAGAAGCTAACAAAATTTGGACTGATACTTTAAGGAGAGTGAAAGTTTTTTTTAAAGAGAATCGTTGCTGGTGACGTGACATGGATTCGTCACTACGAGTCTGAGAGTAAAGGTCAGAGTACGGAACGGAAATATCCTCAATCGCCGAATGAGAAAATGTTCAAAAGTCAACCATCAGCTGGGAAATTCATCAAGTTTCTCAAGGGCCAGAAGTATTGGAACATTATCAGTAAAAAGGGTCCAACAATCCACAGTGCTCGTTACAGTGAGGCGCTTATTGAAGAGCTGAAGCCTAAGCTTTGGATTAAACACAGAGGACTGCTATCCCAGGACGTCGTGATCTTGCGCGACTATGCATTTTCGCACACTTCGACACTCTGCAAAAACTTCGCTTTGAGGAGTTAAAGCATCCAGATCATCTAGATCTCGCTCCATCGTACTTTCACTTGTCTGGTCTCCTGAAAGCAGCCCTACGAGGACGAAGATTCACTTCTGATGCAGAAGTGAAGACAGCGGTGCATTCATGCCTTACAGCTCAGCCTTAAACATTTTTTTAATAAGGGAATACGAAAGCTTGTCGACAGATGGACAAAGTGTTTTGAAAAGCAAGGGGGTTATGTGGAAAAATTATGTATTCCAACCTTTTTTAAAAGATAACTCAAATGAATTCTACAGCCAGAGTTCGGCAGCGGATACACTTTGACTCACCCTCGTACATTTAGTTTATGTTATGCTACATGTGTATTTTTCTTGGATCAATGGATATTGATTGGATTGTCTGAGGAGTATGTAGGTCATGGAGATCATTATTTTGAGTCCAATAAAAAAACAAACCTCCCTGACTGTATATGTGTATGTGTGTGTGTGTGTGCACGTGCTTGTGTGTACACTGTAGAACTCGAGTGCTGACCACCGTGTGCGTCTGGATCTGGGTCTGTGGGATAAGTTCAGTGAGCTGGCCACCAAGTGCATTATCAAGATCGTGGAGTTTGCCAAACGCGTGCCGGGCTTCACCGGACTGACTATCGCTGACCAGATCACTCTGCTGAAAGCCGCCTGCCTGGACATCCTGGTGAGTGTGTCTCTATGTATATGAATCCCAGGTGATCAATCATACTGTAAACATTAGATCAAGGAAAGGGCATGTCTAGTAATGTAACTATGAGGGGCGTTTAAGTCAAACCAGGACTTTTTCCAAAAAAAATTTGTGTGAAAGAAGCCATAAAGCCAATTGACTTTTACAGGAGACTTCAAGCTTGATGAGACTTTTAGCAGCAGGAGTTCCTGGGAGGCCAGCGTTTCAGATGTGAAGCAGTCCGATCATGGCTCCAGCGTATTGAGAAATCTTTCTACCTTGATGGTATCCAAGCACTAGTGAAACACTCGGATGAATGCATTAGTGTAGAACTGAATTATACAAAGAAGTTTTAAAAGAGATGTGGTCTGTTCTGCACAATCAAAAGTCCCGGTTTGACTTGAACACCCATCATTTAAACAGGTAAATAAGTATGATGTTTCTGATTACTCAAGAAAACGTTGTAGCCTTGCTGTAAGCATGTGTTAGCTTTCACATAAATGAGGAAGAAATAATTGTAGCTTTATTCATCAACAAATTGCTGCTCGAGAAATAAATAACTTTCAGCATTATCAGCATTAGACTGATATTAATAGATTATGTTTTATTCCTTAAATCAGAGTTTGACTAGGGTGTTAATGAACCTCGTTATTCCCCATCGTGGTGCCATAACATGCGGCTCAGGAAGCCGTGTGAAACATCAGTGTCAAATAAAGTAAAATTTTAATTCACTTCACGTTTTTTTTAAGTAAATTAATATTCAATAGTTTTTATTAATATCCTAATGTGTTTTGTAAGTAAAGTAATAAAAGTTATTTTTTTAAATGCATTACTTATGAGCAACCTGTGTTAGGTCAGAGCGAGATTCACTCATTAACTCCGTTTCCCAGAATCCATCAGTGCATCCCAACATGGCTGAAAGCATGTCCCATAACCCTCAGCCACTATCAGGACTGATTGCACACACCTGGACTCAAACACATAAATAGCCAGGACACAAACGCATCCTTTGGGAAGTTTGCTCGTGGTGGAACGAGTCTGGGAACTAAAGTTCTAAATCAGGATGTCTCATGATGAAAAGTCTTTAAATGTGGATTTATATCCCTGAACTGAGACAAGGCCAAACCAAATCTTTAAAAAAGAAACTAAAAAGAAAAAGCCTGGTTAAAAACAAATCATGCAAGCATGGCCACAAAGCCAGTTAAATAATCTGGTTTGATTAGGTTTGAATAGATTAACCCAGCTGTAGACTTGAGTTTCCAAGCGAGGAAATATTTCACTCCAATCACAGGGGGGTAAATACTTATAGTCAGAAAAGCCCTGATTTATTTGACAGTTAAATGTTTTACACCTGCTTAGCTCAAAGTAGGATAGCACATGGTAGCTCAGGGGGAAGTAATGGAGGACTTGTCTTGTTATTAGGTAAATATATGAGTGAGTCAAAAATTATCTGCACTCTTTGAAAAAAAAAACGAATACATAATGTTTTGACATAAACAGATTATAATTTTTGTCAGGAGTCGACAGTGTGAGAAGACGTGTGCATTCGTCATGCAAGATCATGACGTCCTTGGATATCAGTCCTCTATGTTTAATAAAAAGCTTCAATAAGCGTCTCACTGTAACGAGCACTGTTGATTGTTGAACCTTTTTCCTGATAATGTTCGAAAACTGTAAGCATTGATGAATTTTCCAGCTTATGGTTGACTTTTGAACTTTTTCTCGTTCGGCGATTGAGGATGTTTCCGGTCCATACTCTCAGGCCCGTAGTGATGAATCAATGTCTCGTCGCCAGTTATGATACCTCCCTTAGAGTATAAATTTTGTTTTCTGGTATCCAAATGTTTCTGTTTATCCTTTTCTGTGAGCGGTTTCGGCACCAGGTACACACCCTCAAATGCAAATAACAAGTGGGGTGTCTATTTTTTTGCCACATTTGCAAATGAACTGATGTACCACGTTCACACCTGCAACAGAAGTGACCGGGGAGACAGCAGCCTTGAACGGAAAGCGGTGATAAGGTTTTAATATAACTGGAGTGAGGATCATTTTTGACTGAGTTAAAAATATTTCCTTGGTGTTCCAATGTTGCAGATGCTAAGACCGTGGGTAATTGTGGCACACGCGCACGATATATATGATATGATATATGTTGCCTCCATCTTAAATTCTACCTCCAATCAAAATTTATTTTAGCACTTATAGTTTTCACTTACGGTGTCCCGTGAGGTCGTGAATTTATTTTTTATACCAACACAAAAAGCATGCTCTTCTTCTTGTGTGGGGGGAAAAAAAGAAATACACCAAATTTAAAAGCACCCTTAGTTGTTGATGAACAGCCACAAGTTTTTGTTGTCTTGGTTTGCGCCACTTCGACGTGTCTCAGACTCACCAGAAACGAAAAACAAGCCGTCACGTAATTATCTGCGTCTCGTCTGTTCTTCTTGCTTAAAGTGAAATGCTAAAAGCAGATGTGAAAAAAAAAAACATGAAACATGGTTATGCAAATGGATCAAAACAGAGGAGCAGAAACTTCACGCATTTATATGGAAATTTGTGTTTTCATGTGAGATTTCCACGAAAAACAGAAACGCAGCGTATAATGCCCCGTCGTCTGTTTCCACCGCAACCGCGTCGATTCAGTAGCCGTCTGATCTGTTTACGCTCCTGTTTGTTTTCCGGCCTGGCTGTAAATATCCAGCGTTGTGAGTGCGAGGCCCTCTGGCTGTTTGTGTGTGTGTGTGTGTGTGTGTGTGTGTGTGTGTGTGTGTGTGGAGTGCTGAGCTCGGGGTTGCCGTGGTAATGAGCATGAAACTGAGCAGACAGCGCCATGTGATAAGGTGATGGAGGGAGCAGCTAAGCATGCTCATTGTGGAGCTGGAGGGAGAGATAGAGAGCGAAAAAGACAGAGGGACGGCCGCTGATTTGATTAGCTCGTCCCCAGAGGGAAAACAGATGAAGGGAGAAAAGGACAGGGAGAAAGAAGCAAAACCCAAATCGTGTCCCTTAACCTTTTCCTGTCTTTGTCTCTTTTTTTTTTTTCGCTTTTGGATAAAGTAAATAATAACCTTGACTTCAGCAGCAGGCTTTTGGCTCTATGAGGCACGTGCCACTTTACTTTTTTCAGAAGATGCTATGCTTAGGGTCGACTTTAGGGCAGAGGTCAGAGAATAAATTTTTTTTTTAAAAAGCAGGCGGAGAAGAAAGAAGAGAATTTAATTACGTTTAAAAAAATGTGGGTCGAACACAGATAGTAAAAATCCATGTTTATACCAACCAAAGGAGATATTTATGCCTCGCATTGATGCACGGATTCGATGCGAGGCATAAATATCTCCTTTGGTTGAGTTGGGAAAAAGTATTTGCCCCCCCCCCCCCCCTGTATATAAAATCCAAATAAGTACAAAATGCAGTTTTTAAATGATGATTTCATTTTTTTAAGGGGGAAAAAAGTTGTCTAAACCTGCCTGGCCCTATGTGGGAAAAGTAATTGCCCCCTAAACCTAGTAACTGATTGTGCCATCCTTGGCGGCAACGACTGCAGTCAAGCATCTTTCACATCGCTGTGGAGGAATTTTGACCCGCTCTTCTTTGCAATATTAATTTTTTTATTTTTATTTAAATCATCTAAATGTCGCACATATGCAAAAAAAAAAAAAGTATTTATATGAAATGGGGGCACATACTTTTTCACAGCACTGTAAGTAAAGTCGGCGCAAAGTAAAAGTAAATGCGCGTGCCTTTTTACGTCATTTGCCCTTTCCCCTTGGGTGCATCTTTTTTTTTTAACCCCAGAAGTTGAATTTTCTTCTTGCTTCTTGTCTTCTGACCAAAAGTGTATTTTTCTCCTCATATCACTAATTTGTCGTAATTTTACAGCTTAACTGTAATTATTGGCACCTCCTTATTAGTGCTGTTTTTTAATGTGTAGTAGTAATTAACATCATGCTTTGCAGTCAAATAAAGCGTGTCTCTGATTCTCTTAATAAGCATAACTTTTTTTTTTTTTTTTTTTTACAAAGTATAATAAGGTATAATTCTTTAGTTAATACAAAAAGATGGTGTTGGTGAACTGCTGTGCTATAAGGGGGAACGAAGCACTCCAGGACCGCGGTGTTATAAAGGAACTAAACACAGGGTGGTAATTGTGACTCCAGTTTGTATCTCTTTTTCTTTATTACAGCAGACTTCCTAAGAGTGTTATTCTTTACGTAGTTGAAGTTTGAAGGAAATGTTTTGTCTCATGCACATGCAGAGAGCATGCACACAAACACACACACACACACACACATGCACACAAAGCCCAGCTTCACCTTGTCCTCTGTGATGACTGTTTACTGTGGCACTGTGCTGTGGAGTTTGGCTTTAAAGAGAAGATCAAATAATGTGTGTGTATGTGTGTGTGTGAGAGAGAGAGAGAGAGAGAGAGAGACTGGGCCCAGGCCCAACCAGCCTGCATGTTTTATTCTGTTTCATCTTCCCGACAATGGTGCCAATCACTGTCAGTGTACGCTTCAAAGGGTTCATATAGCACCCATACACACTGCCTCTCATTTCAAAGTCCATCACACACACACACACACAAACGATCCCACTGTTCCTACGGATCTGCTCATCACGCACATATGCATGCTGCATACAAACACACATAAACACCAATCCATAAGTTCACACACGTTCCTCTTATCTTTTCTCTTCTTCTAAATGACACTAAGAGACAACAAACAGGAAGTTCTCCTACAAGTTTACCACATTTATTCCACTATCATGCTCTCTTCATACAACTTTTTCAATTTGGTTTCATCAATCCAGCATCAATCCAGTCTGGTCTTTCTGAAAGAAACAAGTTCAAACAATTCCAATAGATAATGTTTCCCAGACTGTGATGCCTTTTTTCCCCCCTCTAAGCGTGTGCATCTTTGTGTGGACGTAGATCCTGCGTATCTGCACGCGGTACACACCGGATCAGGACACCATGACCTTCTCAGACGGACTGACGCTGAACCGGACGCAGATGCACAACGCCGGATTCGGGCCGCTCACGGACCTGGTGTTCACCTTCGCCAACCAGCTCCTGCCCATCGAGATGGACGACACGGAGACAGGCCTGCTCTCGGCCATCTGCCTCATCTCCGGAGGTGGGCCTCACACACACACACACTCGTGTACACACACACACACTAAGCATGCACGCTGTGGTGCAAGGCGTTATAGTGAGCTGTCAGTGGTGTGTTTCCGGAATAGAGCTCCTGAGATAAATTTAACTGCACACATACGTAGACACACATGTACAGGAATAATATACGCCTCAAGATCTAGCTGCAGACATCAGCAGCGGTGCTTAATGATGGCAGAAGAAAACGGGAAAAAGACATATAAGTGTCTTTTTTTTTTTTTTAGATATCTAGCATCCATATCTGGTTGTTTGGTAAGGAAATACATTTGCACTCGTATATTTTTCTTTTGCCGTGTAAATGCTTTCTGATTTATAATCCAGAACAAAGCATAATATGGACAAATCAAACAAGAGTGAAATTGTCAAGATTTAGAGATATTCGAGTCACCTTCCACTTTAAAATCATCTTCCACTTTAAACTTTGTTTAAATGACTGGAGTAAATATTCTATTCCATGCAATTTAATACAATAACATGTAAAGCATTAGAGTATTATTGTGGTGCAATGTACGGCTGTCACTGCAAATGAATCATTACCATTACAAATCCTGTTAAAAAGCTGACACACTGGCATACAGTATAATTTCCACCAGTTCTAACTAAGGGAAATTAAATGAGATCAGTGACGCCATCTTATAAAGTAGGAGAGCTATTTTATTTGTCTTCTTGTTGGTCAATGAACGGTTCCTAATAGGGGGATAGTGACACTTTTTTTTGAGATACATACTGTATAAAAGCTATCCAGAAAAAAAAAAAAGTTGCATCCACCCACAGTTATACTGTAATACAGAATCATTAGGTTGTCCATTTGTCAGATTTAAAAGTTGGACATAGTGTCCATGCAGAAAACCATCGTTGTCATGGTCAGGTTTCTCATTGATGGCCGTAGGGAACTGATACTTGTACATAACTGATACTTTTGATACTTGAAATTTAAATGTCAGTACTTTTGTACTTTTACTCAAGTAGAATTGTAAATAGAGGACTTTTATGTGAGTTATATATATTTAATATTGTAATATTTGAGATATTTCCACACCTTGAGTTGAAGCACAAATTGCAAAGCAAACTGACGGCCCAAATTGGACCCCAGTGTGTGTGTGTGTGTGTGTGTGTGTGGTTCAGTCATGAGCAAGCTCAGTTTATAGGACTGACAGTAAACAGAAAGCTCCATTAGAGCAGCGGGTAAATTTGAAACCAGAATGATGAGACATTTGTGTGTGTGTGTGTGTGTGTGTGTGTGTATTATTGAGTTTCACCTGATTCCTGTTCTTGTGGGTGTTTATCACTGTCCAATTATTTACAGACTGCATAAACCATCCCCATGCAAACTGCGAAAGGAAATTAGAGCCTACAGCCTGTCTTTCTGTCTCCTAGCACAAATTATAATAGTGCCAGAACTCTTAGACACACACACACACACACACACACATACACGAAAAAACATACACGTCTTCTCATTCCCACGGTTTGGTGTCAGAATAAGCCCAGCTCGTGTGAGCATTGTGTATTTGTCTCGGAGGTCTACGAGCTCCGCTGTTTCACTCTCTTGCGTAATCTAGAGAGCGTTAAGGAAAGGGAAAAAAAAAAACTTGTGCACAGTCTCTAACAGCACTCCTGCCCCCTTAGAGAGTGGGAGATGATGAGAGGTGGTTTGTATAGAAATACTGCCACCTAGTGGCTATAAGCACGCCTAACCATGATGCACTGGAGACGGTTCAGTTTAAATAAAAAGCGTGACATGAAAAAGGTGTCATGGCAGTATTATAATTACTATTTGCATTGTAGTGTTAAACAGTGCTGTTTTACAGGGATGCTCACGTGGTGCCTCGGACGTTTTCAACACTTTTCTGCCTGGATGCTTCAAAGTTGTGAAAGTTGCATCCTGGTTCCTGGACAGTGCTGGCTTTGACGTGGTTACGTGTCTGGGTTAGTGTTCAGGAAGTTCAACAGAGCTACTTGTTGCGTTCTCGAGCAAGGTCCAAATGTAGAAATGGCTACAGAACTGCAAAAGCACCAACATGTAGCATCTGAAGATTTTTGACCGTTTGGTCCAAGGGACAAATGAGAGGAACTAATGTTCTTTCTGTTTTTATCTCAAAGCAGTCTGATTGGTGTTTAATCAGATCATCCTGTGGAGGAATGGACTCAGGATGTGAAATTTGCTTCAAGTAGATTTGACTTTGTGACGTTTGAGAGTCAATACAGGCGGCACGGTGGTGTAGTGGTTAGCACTGTCGCCTTGCACCTCCAGGTCCTGGGTTTGATTCCCGTGGCAGGTCTATTATTGTGCATGGAGTTTGCATGTTCTCCCCGTGCTTGGTGGGTTTCCTCCCACAGTCTAAAAACAAGCAGATTAGGCTAATCAAATTGTCCATAGTGTGTTAAGGCGCGTGTAAATTTTGGTCCTACTATAGTCATACAATAAATACAGTGGTCACCACTGGCCTCCACAGTCCCTAGTTGGACTACAGAGGTTCCTAGATGGATGGATGGGAATGTGGTCTCTTTGTTTGGTTAAAGATGGATGAGGCAATCAACATACACTACCAGTCAAAAGTTTGGACACCCCTTCTAATTCCATGGTCTTTCCTGAGTTCTATTTCTTTCTACACTGGAAAACAAAACTAAAGGCGTCCAAAATGTGCAATAATCTCCTTTAAACAGTTGTGTCTGCGACTTACGCTCTGTAAAATCTTCATAACGGCTCTAATCTGAGGTACAGATTGTTAGTTGGTGATTTCTGAGGTAACTGGTGACTCTAAATGAACTTCTCCTCTGCAGCAGAGGTACAGTAAGTTTTGGTCTCGCCCTCCTGGGAAGGTCTTTATGAGAAACAAGTTCATCATTGGTGCTTGATGGGTTTTGCAAATGCACTTGACACAATACTGTTCTTGTAAGACCTATTCCAGAAAAGCTGACCTTCATGTCTTAAAATAACAACTGACTTCTTGTTCTGTGAAATCTTCAGTATTGTTCTAGAATGTAGAAAATCAATCGGAAAACTTTTGACAAAGAAACTTTTGACTTGGACTGTAGATTACAGAATACAGTATTTGAGTCTTGTCGGAGGGAAGTGTGTACCAGTGAACTGAGAAAATAAAGTCAAGGACGGACAGGAAGGAAATTGCTCCTAATCCTGAACCGACCACATTTTCTGTGAAGTATGATGGAGGGATTTTACAGCATTAGCATGTAAGGTGAGGTAGAATGTCCTTGCCTGGTTAAATCTCTCAGCTTACATCAATCTTATTGAGCCCAGACTGAAGGGAACGCATGCAGGAACTAGTGTATAATATATGTGCTGAACATCATGGGGATGTTGGTGTGCTGAACACACCAGTCATAGGTTTCATGGAAGTACTAAACATTTGAATGATTAAGAATATAACGATCCATTTCTGGCTAATTGAAATGTCCCTGTTATAACCCTGTTGCTTTGTGGACGCCTGAACAGATCGTCAGGATCTGGAGGAGCCGTCGAAGGTGGACCAGCTCCAGGAGCCTCTTCTGGAAGCGCTGAAGATCTACGTGAGAAAGCGCAGGCCTAGCATGCCTCACATGTTCCCCAAGACCCTCATGAAGATCACGGATCTCCGCAGCATCAGCGCCAAAGGTAACAGCGCTAGGTCGAAGACGAGTTTGCAAACAAACGCGAACGTTGATAGAACTTTGTCATCCATCATTGTCGTTTTTGTCTCTAGGTGCCGAGCGGGTCATCTCTCTGAAGATGGAGATCCCCGGTTCCATGCCTCCTCTTATTCAGGAGATGCTGGAGAACTCCGAGGGCCAGGACGGACAGGGACAGAGCTCTTCGGAAAAGAGCAGCGCGGAAGAAAAAGACAGCTCCGTCAGTCCAAAGTCGCCGTCTCCAGAACCGGGTTCTTCGTCGAGCGAGGAAGCTTAGACGGAGCGTGGCGAGAACCTCATGTCACTTTTATTGTGCGCACTACAAGTGGACCATCAATTGCTACTTTTTATCACCGGTGTAAACTTCTTCTTCTTTCTTTTTTTTTGAAAAAAGAATTAATTCCACCGTCCGCAACAACAATAGAAACAAGGACGGTCGTCGAGGATCGTCAATCAAAACGTGCTTAGCGCTAAAAATTAAAAAACATTCAAGTATTCTTACTATTGGACTTCCAACATGCACAGCCTGCAGCACACTCGGGTGTGTATGCGAGCACATTTGTGTGTTACTGAATACCTAACACAGAGGTGAAACTCCTCAGGTCTGCTGTGTATATATATTTTTTTTTTGCTAATAACCTGCATGACGACAGGCTCTTACTTCGTCCTCCGCTCCCTCCCTCCTTCCCTCTCTCTCTCTCTCTATAAATATATAAATATATGTCTCTCTGCCAGCATTCAGGTTGGCATGCATTGTACATACCATCGTATGATTGATTAGACCTCTGTATTATACATTTCGTGGTGTTTTTTTTTTTGTTTGTTTTAACGGTCTTAATATTCTCATGTGAAGTTTAAAGATGAACAGATGACCTTTGACCCTTTAGAAGAGCAGCTCAAACTCAGAATCAACCTCAGAGCAGTTCAGTCACCAGATCATCAGGGACCTTCAGGTCAGCAGTCAACAAGCTCAGCTGTGCATCTTTAAACGGCGCTCTTCATATCAACTCCTTTTATAAAAAAAAATAATAATAATAATAATACAGCTATACAGAATGAATGTTTTGGAATGAAGTGAGTTATGGCAGGATAATCTTTTCTATAATCATATCATATATTTAATCCTGATTTGTTTCTGTATTTCCTTTTGGTTCATATCAGGAAAACACACTCGTTCTGTGACGTTCCTTACACACACACACACACACACACATTAACTGTCATTGCCTTTTACTAGTAATAGAGGGAACCCATAGAAACAGGATTTTCACAAGTTCTGATGTGACATACACACACATTTATTGGACTGAATATTTATGAATAATATGGACTTAACAGACTTTTAGTGCTGAATCCGGTTCCTGTCTCAGGAAGACCAGGAATAAAGCAGGAGTTCAGCCAGCACACACAATCACACACCTAGGGGGAACGCAGAGTAGACGGGGCACAGACTGTGTCTGTGTGTTTTTAAAACCGAGACAGACGGAGAACCAACGAAGGTTTAGAAAGTCAGTTGAGATCAGGATCAAATCCGGAACCAAATCCTGGTCAAGTGTGGAATTGTATGGAATTTAACTCCACATCAGTGCATCAATTCAGTGTCATTACCTGATTATCACATACTACTTTTTCCTTATCTCCCCCCTTCACCGCTCTCGAGCTGAACAGCAGACCCATGCATGTGAAAAGCTCCTTCCTGAGAAA
>JAOVVA010000012.1:12770099-12813170 GCA_028565275.1 Leiocassis micropogon
ATCTGAGGTGCTGGTTGTTAATTGGTGATTTCTGAGGCTGGTAACTCTAAATGAACTTCTCCTCTGCAGCAGAGGTAGGTTTTGGTCTCGCCCTCCTGGGAAGGTCTTCATGAGAGACAGTTTCATCATCATGGTGCTCGATGGGTTTTGCAAACGCACTTGACACAATACTGTTCTTACAAGAACTGTTCCAGAACAGCTGACCTTCATGTCTTAAAATACCAGCTGACTGTTGTGGTTGTTACGTAATTCTATAATTTCATATGTGTTATTTCATTTAAGTCTCATAGTATTGTTGTAGAATGTAGAAAAAAGGTGTGTCCAAACTTTTGACTTGTACTGTATATGCGGTCAGACGTGTAAACAGATGCAGCTCAGCATAAATGCTATTGCTAAGTACTATGAATAAAGTTTAGTATATTCTGTTTTTTTGAGGTTGTATTTGCTATTTCAATTTGCCATCATTCGTTCATTCATTCAATATTATCCTGCCGTTCATTTTAATGAAAGTAAATTCTAACATTGCTTCTAGGTTGTGTTTTGGCTGGACAATGTCAACCTAATTACATCTATACAACAGCATCATACAACAGTATACAACCTGCCGAGTTGTTTATCAGTTTTCGGGTTTGGGACGTCTGCAAAATGAGTTCTAACTTACAGCTATTGTATAAACAATACTTATCTCATTAAACTCTGCTTTCTCACTTTTACAGTTAATAATACAATAATAATAATAATAATAATAATAATAATAATAAAATAGACAAAACCTAGTAGTTTGTCATGATATCAAGTACCACAAAGAAGCATGAACTCTTCTATTCTGAAAATATTGAACTTAATATTAACTTAAAGTTAAAACTTTACCGCTGACTGTTACAAAGTGCTGACACTGGAGACTTCTTCCATAAATTTTAACTAAACATCTCTTTGTGGAAAACTTCCCCATTTCTGCTAAAGCACATCAAGTACACATGATTGTTTCAAATTCCATGTGTAATTTATTAATATAAAAGCAGTAATGTTTGCTCAAAACTACTTAAAGGAAAGAAAAAAACATTTTCTGACCAATCAGATTTAAGTAGGTGGTAAGATATCAGAAACTGAGGGTAAAATAAATATTCTAAATTTGTAGAATTAAGTATTGTTGAAAAATATTTTTGCATTTTGAAATTTCAAGGCTAAATTGAATTTTTTTAAATAGATTTTCAAAATTAAACACAAATTTCAAAGTTTTTGGAAACATTTTGAAAAATCCTAAAGTAAGAAAACATGCAGCCTAATCATATTCAATTCAGTTCAATGTTCTGAAAGTTATGAAAATTTGTATGAAATGTGAAAAATATGAATGAATCAAAATGATCAGATACTCCCTTTGTTATTTTACTATTTGTATAGTTTTTTGTATTTGTATTGTTTGTATTAATATTAAATATTTGTTATTTTATGAATTTTTACATACATTTTCTTTAACATTTATATTTACAAGTTGATTGTAAACAACTGACTTTCATTTCACCTCTAAATCAACAGATAATCCAAAGCCTAACCCTTACACAGATGTGCATTTTATTTATTTATTTTCCCTATATACTGTAAAAGTGTAATAACTTTAGTCTCATTCCTTTTATTGAGTTCTAGAAAATGTGTGAAAATCTGGAAAAATTTTACATTTAATAAAAAAAATTGCATATTATTCTTTAATATAAAATACTTGCAATTCTTTAAAAAAAATTATATATTTTTTATAACACTATAAGGTCATACAAGGTCATTTTTATGACATCATGAATCCCATCATCAAACCGACCCCACTCCGGGTTCCCTGTGGTTCTCCACAGGTTTAAAATAATCTACAATATTGGATCTCCATGCCCAAAGTGACCCGTTATATTTTTCCTCCACAGCTAAACACACACACACACACACACACACACACACACACTTTGCACATTACTGCAAGTAATTTCCTCCCCCCCCACCCCCCCCCCCCCCCCCCCCCATTAAAACATTTCAATAATATGTTTCCCGATTTGGATTTTGGAAATTCTCTGTTCTTTTTCCCCAAACTCGGAGTTACGGTGTACAATTCCCAAAATTCAATCCTGATTCTAAAAAAAAAAAAAGTTCTTCGGCGACAAGGCAAATCCGTCGTTAACATGACGGTGTATTAATCTGACCGAAACCAGACTTTTTAAATGCATGTAAACATGTTAGTCTGACTACAACTTTCAAAGTTGGACTAATACACCCAGATGCGGTCGGGAGTTCAGCAATTTGTACGTACACCTCACAGGAGTCGGCACTTGCTTAGTGCAGATCTCGTGTGTGTGTGTGTATATATTTAAAAAGCGTACAGTTTGTCTTTTCATCGAGTCAGACCTACTTCAGCCAATAAATTTGATTCCCTGGGACAAGAACATCAGTCCAATTAATGACCGATCCGGTCCATAACCGTAGCTCGACTTTACTACATGTGAACGTACTGACTGTGACCTCACACCTTCCAGGGTTGAGGCTTTAAATCTCACTTCCTGTTTGTTGGATATCCTCCCAAAAACGTGCCCTCTACGCTGATTAGTGTTCCCAGATTGCGCATAGTGCATGATTGTGTGTGTGTGTGCTTGTACCACAGTTAAGGGGATTCCGTTCCATGAGATACCTGATGTAGGCTCCAGGCTCCGCCCCCAGGATAAGCAGTATTGTTTTAAAAAAAAAAAACATCCTTTGTGGAATCTGCACTTAGGAAACGTGTGTGTGTGTGTGTGTGTGTGTGTGTAATGTGGTCAGGTGCAGAATGTCACAGCAAAAGACTGGATTCATAGACTGGAACTTTATATTATTTCGAATGTTATTTACATGACTTTACATAACAGTGTTACAGTGGGGTTCTCCTTCACTCTGAAGATACCTCGTTGTTCTTGTTCTCTCTCTCACACACACACACTCTTAAGGGAAGTGCATTAGTGGAGTTGTTTTCTTCACAACTCATGTTTGAATGTTTTTTTTTTGCCTCATGCCTCAGAAGCCTCAGATCGAAACTGCAAACCTGAACAAGTCTTCATGTTTATTGTTTTAATTCATGATAATGGTGTTGATGTCACTATTTGAAAATAATGTTGATTTTTGAAATCAGTTTGCAGATGTGAAAAGTTCCGCAGGTTTTTGTTGAAGCGGGAGGTTTATTCAGCTTGTGGCCTTTCAGACCGTCACGACTGAATATTGCGTTGGGGTTCTTACGTGGAATGTATTTATCCATGCTGTACTCGTCCCTCAGACAGGGAGGTTCATGTGTTCCTTCGTTCTTCAGTAATAATATCCGAGTTCTGTCGTTTCTGACTGAAACAAAAAGTGGCTCTCACAAGTTGGCGCTCACACTCCAGTATTTCAGTTGCACTTCTTGTTTATTCCGTTTCAGAACAAATTCGCTTTAACGTTTATAGTTTTCACTAACGGTTTTGACACACGGTCACTTTTTCTGCTTTAAGCTCGAGCAGCTGGACTGAACAGAGGCTTTTAATGGAATTATTCGTTTAATAAAGAAGAAAAAAGAATCTGCGATGCACCACGCATTAATTTTGGAGTCGAAGAAACATCACACATATAGGAATATTTTGCTTGACTAAAAAAATAAACCTGTTCAGCCTCCACAAAAGCAGCATCTATATTTACTGGGTTTTCGTTTTTTTTTTTTTATTGTTGTTTTTCTTTTTTGCTCATCGAAGCCCTGTTTGTACATTAACAATGCTTTGTATGTTCATATGCTGTTTGCCATGATCTCTCTTGGTGAAATAATGAAAATATATTTATTTTAAAATAAAGATGTGCTGAGATATTTGGACAATGTGTATGCTTCCTCTTTTTTTTTAAACAGATAATATGGCATGTTATGGCTGGTGTGATGCAAAGTTACTGTTATCTCTCCAAAGTTCTTTTTTTTTTTCATGAACAGAATATTTTTTTATTCCTTATAAATAAAAATAGTAGTAGTAGTAATAATAATAATAAATGGATTATTTTAATGGCTGAACTCCCAGCTGAGTCCCTGTAATGTACAAATGATTGTGTTACAGTTCCTACAGGTGGATTTGCATGTCTTCCACATAATGGAGACAAGTTATCCTCGGTTTTTAATGATCAGGCGTTTCACTCGCTGAATGTTCATGAGAAGTTTGTCATTCAGGTATGTACTGCTTTCTTTAAAATGTTTGCACCATTCAATTTTTTTTATTGCAGCTGAGAATCTCATCACTCTACTGTCCTTGAAGTCTTTAGTAAATGTCAATAGCTTTTATGCCTTTATTCACGAGAAATTTGAAGTCCCGGTTTGACTTGAATGTCTAACGTATTTAGTAAATAGTCACATGACTAGTGCTCATTATAACATAATAATCATTATTATTTTTTTATTAAAGTAGACCCCAGATAGGTCAGAAGTCCCATGTGAAATGACGATCATGTGATTTTATTTAATTTTTTACACTCTTCAGCTTATTCTTCAGCAATGCTTCTGTTTTTTTTCTGATGCTGCAATCAGACAAAATCTTATTTTTTGTAGGTCAGCATTTATTTATTTTACACATTTACATTCCCATTATTAGTATGGGCTGTTCATGTTATCATTTTTAGTGTCAAAAAGTTCGACAAGCCGAACACGTCTTTAAACGACGGCATGATGTACTGTAATGTCTATTATTACTGCTATTTAATGTTTTGAAATGTATGCGTAAAAACCTTTAATTTCTCATTTTTTGTTGTTTTAAAGGTAAAAGCTGCAAAGTCGCTGCCCCGTTGAAATCACTGACACTGGAGAATCCCTCCGTAAATGCTCCACCTAAACAACAGCACAATTTTCAGTTTGTCTATTATCAGTGTTGGGTGAAGCGTCTGGGTAAGTCTCTGTGAATAAACTGTTGCTATAGAAACGATAAGGCATTAATATAAACCTGTGACAGTCGACACTTCTGTCTGAGCTGCTGTTATAGAAAATTAACACCTTCTGACCAATCAGATTAAGGAGAGCGATGGTGTATTGAGGAGTAGAATATTTTCACAAATGATCATCTGTCTCCATTACAGCTGAACCATAATAATAATCATCATAAACACACAAGCACCTTTTACATTTCATGTTTATTTCCAAGTTCTCTCAAAAGGTACACTTTCTTTTACTTTCAACATTTAAAATGTGCTGAAGCACCGCTGTGTCTAAATTTCTAAAAGCTGCTTAGGACAAATACAGTTTGATGAAAAAACAAAAAAACAAAAAAAAAACTGTATAACAATAACCATAATATTAATAATAACAATAATAATAATAATAAAAATTGTAAAACAGCTACACGGTAAAAAGCATTTAACATCACAAATAAAGTAAAAATAAAACTGGTAGGTGCAGAAATGTACAAAAGTCTGCAAGGACATAGGACAGGAGATGTAACAAGCGTGTGTGTGTGTGTGTGTGGGAGATATAAAGAGAGAGAGAGGACTTGTAAGCTGCCTAATCGAACATATCACCATCGTCGTCGTCGTCTTCAGACTCGTCATAGTACTTGACCTCCTTCTTGGCTCGACCTGACCGGGACGCGTCTATGCGGCTGAAACTCTTACTGCTCACTACGTCGTCGTCCTCGTCATGTGACACCGCCTTCTTCGGCTTCTGTACCAAAACACACACAAGTTTTTCATTTAAAACTCAAATCGCTACGTGACGCTGTTGAAAACATCCCAACGTCAGGGAACCGTTACTCCTTGTATAAAATCAGAATGAGTGAATTCACTTAATCGTGGAACGTACTACAAGCTAATGAAAATCTATCACAGGATTACTGTTCACGAGTCACTCACTTTGCTGACTGGAGCTTTTCCGGTCTTCTTCACAGGGTTGTAATCTTCCTCAGAGTCAGAGTGCTTCCTCTTCCTCCCCCTGCCTTTGCTTGGGATTTTCAGAGAAAGCACCGGGACAGACTGGGGCTTCTTAGCTGCCGTGTCTGAGTCCGAGTCCCACACAGAGGTATCGGGTTTCTTGGGCTTGGCTGGAGGTTTCCGTGGCTTCGGCGCCGCTTCTGTGGGTTTCTTAGCTGTGTCGGAATAAAAACCACACATGCAAAATAGTTAAAGACAAGTTAAAAGTAATAGAACTATTAAATGAATATTATGAAACCTTCGATGTGACGTGTGCCTTAACACAAAACTCTCGTATACTGTATAGTCTGTCAACCCTTGCTCATTCATCCAGGAATCCAATTAGCCAAAAGTACAATCCAGCACAATCCACACACAGTCAGGAGCATCAGTTAATGTAATAGTACAGCGGATCTCAACCTTTCTTCTAAACAAAAGTCCCTAACAACAAAGCCAACCAACATTTTTTTTTCATCTGTTTTTGTACACCGTTTTTATACTGTTTTATATTGCTCTTTAAAATGTCACTTTACTTAACTAAAATAAGCACACTTGCACTATTCTTATTGCACTGTTCCATTTTTCACCATATCAGCCTCCTGTGATGTTAACTGCCGCTTTTTGCAGGACAGTAACTCAGTTATCTTACCTCTGTTGTTCTCCAGGTTTGTGTTATTTAAGTTTTTTTTTTTTCAGTATTTGTAACGAGGATTGAGAGAAACGTAATTTCGATTTTCTATATGTATGCACTGTACATATAGCAGAATTTACAATAAAGTTGACTTTGACTTTTTTTTCCAATGGCAACTTTTATTTTTATACTGTACGTTTGTAATTATAATCTTATTTATAGCACAGATGAAGCCTCATGCGCCCCCTTGAGGAGGGCATGGAACTAGCAAACCTGGGAACCAATGCAAACTAGCAAGTCCTAAGCAGTTTTATACCACTTTTCCTTTTACTATCTCTTGCTAGTGCTGATTCAATAGTGAACCTCCTAAGAACTGGCTTTGTTTTTCCATGGGCTAGAGTTTAAAACCCTTAAACCTCAAGCGACACAGATGCAACACAGCATAAAAACAAAAATATGTGCTTATATGGAAGCCTTGCTAGTGTGTTAAAGGCTTCAGACTTCAAACTGTGCGTTTTGGGGTTTTGGATATGTCAGGTAGATCAAAAGTTATTACTTTTATAAAGGGTAAATTTTAACCACCAAAGGAATATGAGAATGACGTCACAAAAATGTAGAAATCTAAAAATGAGCAAATTATTTTTTTAAAAATTTCTTTTGGTCATGGAAACGACCAAAAACAACAATCAAAACATGGATCACTTGTATCTGTATCTATTTCTTAACCGATGTGACCCATTTTCACATTTTTTGCTGAGTCATGTTTGGGTCGTCGGTTAAAATTAACCAAAATTAAGTTCACCATATTGCCTATTGAGTGCTGAAAAAAAGGATATCCACAATCCTGAGCCTCATATATGTTTATTTGGGGGGGGCGGGGGGGGGACAGTAAAATAAAATAATGGTAAAATGCACTGTGTTTTAAGGGTCGTAACACTTGGCCTAAAAAAAAAAAAAATGCTAGCAGAAAGCACAACAGAAACAATGTCGAACTTATACAAAGTATAAAGATAATCCCGCCCCATGCCCTGATGGCCCTCTTTGCTCAAGTGTTGGTGCCGCCATGTTGGAACCGGTTTTTCTGTCTGAGGGCCAGTACCTTGGGCTGTCTGAAAGAACGAAGAACCGGCTCGAAATTGGGCTCCGGAACTGAATTGGTGGAAAAGGGGTATGTCAGTGGTTAAGGCATTGGACTACTGATCAGAAGTCACAGGTTCAATCCCTACCATCTCAAAGTTGCCACTGTTGGGCCCTTGAGCAAGGCCCTTAGCCCACAATTGCTCAGATGTAAAAATGAGATGAAACGTGGAAGGGCATCTTCCAAATGCTTCTACTGGAAAAAAGATCAGACTACATCTTTTCATTTTCAGCTTTCAGACTCCTGTTCTTTGCTAATAAAAGATCTTCTGCTGTTGTCGCTCCACATTTGTCTGTTCTGAGGTGGCTATATTTTAGTTTACTCTTCCTGTAAGCTCAAAACCGTCTCCCCATCAACAAGACGTTACTGCCTGCATAACTGCCGCTCTCTGAATGTGTTTTTGTTTTTCACACCGTTCTCTGTAGAACCTCTAGAGACTGCAGTATGCGACAATCCCAGGAGGTTTCTGATCTACTCATTCAGCCCATCTGTGCCACACGTACGTGTAGAGGTGTTTCTAACAAACGCTGAGTGTACTGTATAATAAAAACATTTCTGTTACATAAGCTGTTGGCACATCTGTCTTGAGAAGTGTGCACATTGCGATTTTTACCTTTCTTAGCAGGAGAGGGTTTCTCGAAGGCTGAGCTGCTGGAGTAGGATGAGAACGCCGCATCCCTGTCATCATCACTGTCAGACTTCACCTCTGTAACACGCAGTAAATACAGACTAAATCTGGGCCTGTTCAAAAATGCAGGAAAAACTATTCTGGATTCTCACACACACACACACACACACACGCACCGCTGTCACTGCTCTTCTCTGAGTAGGCATGTTTGGATGGAGTAAATACACTCTCTGGCTCCTTCTTCTTCTTGGCTTCTGAGGCAGTCCTACGGGGCGTAATAATTGATAAAATAAATTAAGGCAATGTGAAAATTGAGACGATCTTTAAAACAAAAAATCGATGCATGAGCGTGGAAAAAATATAAATAAATAAATAAATGCACATACGAAGTGATTGCTGGTTTCGGAGGAAATATATCATCGTCATCGTCGTCTTCCTCAGTGTTGTTCTGTGTGGTGCTGAAGCTCTCCTTGTAGGAGTGGACCGGAGAAGATGGCGGCTCGTTATCTTGGTCTTCGTCAGCATCTTCCTCCTCCTCAGAGAAGTCGAAGGTGTACTTGGCCTTGGCAGCTGTGAGACAAAAAACAGTGAAGCTTAACTCATCTGAACACTGCAAATTATTAATTAATTTCTGATATATATATATACACACATAAAATGCAAGATTTATATAATAAAAAACTTTAAAGTATGTCATGATCAAGTAGGCTTTTTATGATGTAATACATAGTGATTTTTGGATTTTGATCACAACAGTAAATTAGATTTTTACAAGACAGGAGAAAATTCTTTGAGCTAATCTCTATTTCTATTTCAAATTTCTATTAAATATTATATTTGCGTAGTCATTTACGTGGTAGATTTAATCTGTTTGCTTTCTGTGAAAATATAAAAGTAAAGTTGGAATGAAAAATATATTTTAAAGGATTTTGACAGTCTTAATTTTATAATATTATAATTTTATTAATATTATATTATTTTTAAGGGTAATGCATAAGGGGCCGAGTTTGAAATGAAAGCAAAGTGTTTTGGGACCATATTTAAACTATAAAAATAGGCACTTGTAAGCATTTTATTTTGACCACATACATAATTCATGGGTCCTCTAGGAAACGTAACCCCTGCGGGTTTCAAGAGTCGACTGTAATTGATAAAACAAAAAGTCTTCTATGCTGTGGTCTGTTGGGGCTGTAACATAAAAGCGGCAGACAGAAACAGACTGGACAAGGTCATGAAAAGGGCCGAATCTGTCCTGGGCTTGGATCTGGACTCTGTTGACATTGTGGCAAGGAGGAGGATCCTGTCCAAAATATGCACAATCTTTAACAATCCTTCTCACCCGCTATACAGAGTTCTCTCCGACCAGAGGAGCAATTTCAGCCAGAGACTGATCATGACCAGGTGTTCTACAGAGCGCCACAGGAGATCTTTTCTCCCTATGGCCATAAAATTATCTCTGTGACGTTTTCACTACTGTCAGTAGTTCCTGTTTAATGACATTTTATGACACTACTGTTCCCACAACTCAAGTTCCAAGTGCAATATCTGATTTGTGCAATATTTCTTTTCATTTACACTACATTTCTAATGCAATATGTAACTTAATCGTATTTCTATTCTATTTTTACTTCTATTTACTGTTATTTATTTATTTTTTTATTTCTTTAATTTATTTTTTTTCTGTATAATATAATTTTTTCCTAATTTAATTTTTTCCTTTCTTCCCCGTAAATTAATCAGAGCAACTGTATAACCAAGACAAAGCAATTTCCCTCTGGGATTAATAAAGTTCTTTGAATCTTGAATCAGGTTTATGGTATGGCTGATGTGAATACAACGCAAAGAATAGCAAAGAAAATAATGTTTGTGTTTACACAATTTATACAAACTGACACTCTTTTTAAAATTTTCAGCAATGGACATTTTTATCTCCTTTTTTTTTCCTGTAATGCCTAATAAGTTTTTCTAGTCCATTCATCCAGGCCGAACATTTTAAGCTCCTTTACATTCTTATGTTTCCTCCTCAATCCAGACCAGGGTTATACTACACATTTCTTTCCAGGACATTTTATTACTTTTCTCACTTTTTTCACAGCAGTTTTTCAATACAAATGGCAAGTGGTAGCCAGTGGAAGGTGTATGGAAAGAAGATATGCAATCACACAGTGCTTCACTTGCACTTAACTTGCATCATACCCATGCAGCTTTCAAAGAACAAAAGAGCTGCAATGGGAGGGGAAAAAATCTAACACTCACCTGACGCTCTCCTGGACGTCGTGTCTCGGGGAATAACAGGCTGCTCGCTCTCGTCCAGGTCGCTGTCAGACCTTTCGTCATCATCCGACCACGGGTTCCTCTTTTTCGCTTTCTTGGGCGTGCCCTTTGCTGTGACTGGGGGCTTTTTCTGTCTAGGAGCACCTTGATTGGAAGGCATGTACATCTATAAAGTCTGATACTTTAGAAAAGATGGAAAACGCTAAATACGTGGGATGTCTTTTGAATTGTTTTTACCAGGTTCCTTCTTCTCCTTTTTAACACGTGGGGCTCTGGGTTTGGCTCCGGGGTTTGGCAGGCCAGATGGAGAGATCATTGAATTGTCTCCTGATGCACCGTTTGCGTCCATCATACCATCGTCATCAAATTCCTGTTTCATTTCTGCATCACCCTGGAAGATATACACACACTTACGCTTGGACACTAAATCCTGATAAAGAAAGTACATGTACATATACCGTGGCTGTTAAAAACAACAATAACATCCTAGAGAAAAGCAAAACAGACACCACAAAGCAACTTGTTTCTAAAATGCATTAAATTTAATAATTTAACTTTTAATAATAATATTATAAAAATAGATATTCTCCACTGATGAACAAACTGACTTCATAATTAATATAGAATCAAAATATAGGAATATACTGCTGAACAATTAATCTCATAAATGAAATCTTGATATCTGATCGCAAAAGCCTGCAGATTACTACACTTAATATATGCATAGTCAGGAATTTAAATGTAAAGTATTTGTTTATTTAAAAAAAATATATATATATACAGTATAAATATTAGCAAACATCCGCTTAATGTGATCACCGGTGCCGTTATTTGCTACAATCCTGCATAAATGCGTTTGAATACTAAATAAATGGTACATTTTAATAGGACACATACAGTATACATATCACAGTTTAACTCACAATATCTGATTTATACATTTATAATATATACACACAGTGTCAGCCAAAGACACGTACACACTTCGGGAAAAGAAAGATGATGAGTATGATTTATATTAATATGATATTAATAACTATCATAATATTATAAATATGAATATATAATGTATAACAATGAATTTAGTATTTAAATAAATGTTTCTTTTTCTGAAGTGTGTATACATCTTTTAGCTCACTCTGTATGTATATATACAGTGTGTGTGTGTGTGCGCGTGTGTGTATATAAACAAATTAAAGCTATCAAACTCCTTTAAAACATTTTTTTCATTCCAACTTAATTTTTTTTATATTGAACAAAAAGCAAAAAGATTCAATTTACCACGTAAATGACCAGAATGAAAATTTCTTTTTAGAAAAAAATAGATCTGCTTAAAAGAATTATAATTTTGTTTGTTTGTTTTTACATTTTATTTGTTTGTTTATTCGCCCACAAAAATGTTTTACTGTTACTTACTGTCTTAAGTCTCTTATCAAATTTACTGTTAAGGTCAAAATCCAAAAATCTTTATATACCGGTGTTTTATTACAAAACAAATTTGATAACACTACAGTTACACACTCTCTTGCACTCTCGTTCTCTCACCTTTTTCTTCTTGGTCATCTTCTTGGAGGCATCGGCTTTCATGGCGAGTGTGATCTGCGGCTCTACTCGCCGACCGAAGGGCGACGGCAGCGTCTCTTCCAGCTGGATCTTCTTCACTTTGGGCTTGCCTACCTTGCCTTTGACCAGCTTCACTCCTTTACCCATGCTGTTGCTCTCACGCTCTTGTTCCTCCACCCTCTGACACACAGAGAAATACAGAGATAAAAAATGGGATGAGTCTTCTTAGTAACCACAGAGACATAAACATACACACGTGCACATGCAGCTTGTCCAGTTTTTGTTGTTGTTTTTTTTTTTTAAACAATGGTTTCCTCCTGGCAGAATGTTTTAGCATGATTTTTATTATAGCTTTTTATTTTTATATTACATATTTGACATTGTTTGAGAGAGTCAGTACTTGTGTAACGCTTGTGTACTTTGTAACACTTACATTCAACTCATCAATAAACACAGCCAGGTCCTCTCTCCAGAGATCCTCTGAAGATTTTCTCTGCAGTTCATTCAGTTCTCCTTTCTGAAATCACACAACACAAGATCAGACTGGTATACTGTAGGTGCATACAAGAAATAAAAAAAATTATGCTTTTCAAAAACACATGCACTTATTAGGCTTTTCAGAGAATATAAAATGTCAGAAGACCTTTAAAACATTGAACATGTGAAATATAAGGAGTCCACATGTGTATATATACTGTGACATCTGTTTATCTTAAAGAGTTTCTCGTTTTTTATTTTTGTTTTTCCATTTACTCTTGAGCGGTACCTTCATGTCTCTCTGTTTGAGAAGCTCGTCAACCTTCTCCTTGGTCAGGCACCACAAAGGCATGTTGAGGATGTAGTTAAAGTTAGGACCTGATGAGGAGCCAGAGTCCACCGAGCTGTCACTCATGTTGCCGTCATGATCCTCATCCTCCAGAGCCTGAAGGAATACATTGAGGATACAGAAAAATTAGATTTTAACCCTATCTGCTCCAGGGGTAAAAAAAAGTGTTATTAAATGCATTTTGTTTAGCTTTCTAGCCATTTTAGCTTGCTCCAGGTGCAGACTGAGCAGGTAACATTTTAACGCAGTGAGCTGGTAATAAAATAATATATGTGCAAAATGTCTTCAAATTAAAAAGTGAAAGCTATGCCAAGCCAAGGTTAATACATAATTCTGATGTAAGATGTATCTCTAACATGTGTGTTTTAATGTACCTTCTCTTGAGCTTTGGTCCAAGCTGCGACTGGGTCAGACTCGTACCCCCTCTGCACCAGCATCCGGATAAGATCCCTCTTAGTCTTGTTCTCTGAAAGACAAGTTTAAGTCGTTTAAACACGATGTGAGCAAATTATACTGCTTTATAGTGATTGACCATAGGGGGAACACTGATATTGAGTGACGGATAGTGAAAAGGTGTTGTCTGGGATATAGTCTATAATCAGATAAGGCTATTAAGGGCTATTAACCTCCTTATGTCTTAGTGCAAGTAGGGATTTATGGCTGGAGGTTCAACTGTTGTTTTGCACACAACAATAAGCCTATTCCTGATAATAAAACCCTCTGCAAATGTTGATCCGGCATTAAAACTTCTGTGTGATTTGTGGTTTTATGGGAGGCTGTTACTCAAACAGGGTGTCTGCACGTGTCCTTACACAAACACTCCATGTGTTTACAAGGCTGGCATTGTGATCTGTTTTTCACTGGTTTCCTGTTTTGTTTTGTTTTCCTTCCCCTGTTTCTTTGTCATACATTTCAAGCCCCTATTCACATGAGGTGATAATACAAAAAAGAACCATAGTCATCAAGTTACAATTTAAAACAAGTACTGCTTATTTTAAAGCATTTTAAAAATAAAATGAATTGAATTACAGGTAGTCCCCGACTTACAAACGAGGAGCACGTTCGTAAGTCAGATTTGTTCTCAAGTCCGACAAAGTGAATCTTATACGCCTTTGACATGAATGTACAATGTAAAGCATACCAATCCACTTTGACTTAATCTCTGTCCCCTTTCCCCACACTGCAATCATGTGGCCAAAAAATTTAACCGCGCCTATGGAAATGAATCTCACACATGCTAAATGTACTGTAACTGTTGTCCCTGCAAGTTTTTTGTCTCTGAGCTGTTTTCCACTGTATTGGACAGTGAACTGTTTCGTGGTGGAATTTCCGAAATTAGGATTATTCACCATCGGCACAGCTTTACAGGACAGCCATTTTCTATAATCGTGCTCCCGGACTGAAAATAATCTTACCGATTGAAATCTTTCCTTCTATCTTCTCGAGCACGAACCGTGCCTGATTGGAGAGTTTTGCTGACTCGGCACCCAGACTACCGACCTGCCAGTCCTTCCTCAGTTTGTAATAGTGCAAGCGCAGTTCAAAGAACTCCTTCAGTATATCGTTCACAGATTCGTACCGCTTCAGACAGCCCATGTGATCAAACAGCACCTACAGACAAAGAAAGAGAGAAAAGGAGACAAAGAATCAACATATGTTTATGAAACCCATTCCAGGCTAAAGAAGAAGAAACAAAGAAGACGTATAATAACACGAAATGTGAAACAGATCTGGTAATAGTATAGTTATGACACAAGCTCATAAGTGTGTGTGTTTGTGTTATTAGCGGTATTAACACTCCGTCTCCCGCCTCGGAGCCTGTGTGCATGGAATTTGCATGTGCTTGGTGAGTTTCCTCTAGAAAATGAATGAATGAATAACACTCTCTCACCATCGAGTTGCAGGTGAGAGACGACTGCAGCTTGAAGACTTTGTGTAGTCCTGCTGCCTCAGCCTGGGCCAGCTTCTCCTCCGTCATGCGCACCACAAACTTTACTGTGGTGTCCGTGTGGTACTCCTTATAGTCCGAGATGAGCGCCGGGGTTTTCTCCGTGCCCTGTAGCATCGGCTCCAACACTGACTCCTTGTACGCCTGAGTGGAAGATGATGGACAAATCAGGGAAAAAACATTCCTGACAAACAAATCACGAACACAAGGTGGGCTATGACCAAATTAACATTTACTGTTAACTTATAATTGTCTTTTTCTTTATTCTTTATTTATCCCTTATTTGTGTAAGAAGTAAACTATGACAAGCTTGTTGGAAAACAATGAGGTACCAGAACCAAAGTTTATAACTTTCCTATAACAACACATCACAAAGTGCCAAAGTGTTTTATTGCTCAACTTATCAACAAATAGAGATGTATTATTTTAACTGTTTATATAACTATCATGTCTTAAAGACAAGTTACTTCCTGTTATTGTTTTACATTATAGCAGCTAGAAACACTCGTCCTTTCATCAGCAAGTTCTCATTTTTATTCCAAACTAACAAACTCTGCTTGTCGTGTTTTATTAAAAAACCTCCTTTCTTGATTTAAAAAAAAAATCGAATTATTATAAGCCTCATAGTACGGTATGCGCCAAAATATACAGCCTAAAACTTACGCATGTGCGTTTGTTGATGGGGCATATCTCCAGCCGCGCGTGTTCCGTAAATATTCATAGTTATGGTTTATTTTTTAAAAAAAGGGAAAATATTCATAGTTACGAATTATTTTGTTACAAGTTTTGAAAAAGGTGGCAGAACAATTCCGAGTGAGATTTAATAAGACAGCACCAAGTAACAGAGTCGTGCTGTCGATTGTTATGAAGTTGTGCTGTTCTGGTTGTGTACTGTGTCACCATTACGCGAGCAAATCGTCTCCTTTTGCAGGAGTCTGCAGCAATCTTTGTTCCGGGAATCCGTGTTGAGAATCTACGTGAACGATATGAACAGCAAGGTGGTGCGCGCACACACACACACACATCCACCTCTTACATTACGCATACCAACCCGCTAATAAGTGTGTGTTCGTTTCTTTCAAAGGAAATCAACTCGCAGATGAGGACATGGTGATATTGTTCGTCTTTTCATTACAGTACTGTATATTTTGGCGCATACTGTATATGAATCATCCACATGAGTCCATAAGTGTATTAATATAAACCTGTGTGAATTATACGACAAAGAGAGCTGCTGGTATAGAGAATTAATTCACACATTCAGACAGATCAGCTTTGAGGGAGTTTATATCTATTGCTTGTAACTTGTCATATTTTAAGAATCTGATTTCTATAGACAAAATACTGATTAAATGATTTTATTCCATTGAAATTCCTAAACTGTTTGATTAATACCTGAGTCCAGGTGCGTACTGGAAGCTCTGTGATCTCAATGGTGTTCTTGTCGAGAACGGAGACCTCACCGCTGACCATGTATTGGTTCTGGCCCAGCTCATGGATCACTCCCTTGAAGTTCTTATAGCTGGGAAGCTGAACAAGTGAACAGAAAAGAAACTCATAAAGTCAGTACATCTAACCCAAAGAGCACAGGATACCGTTATCATTCCAGACCAACACAGCAGGTTGAGATACGCTAGCTGATGCTACACCAGGAAAGCAAACATGTCCGTCTGAAGCGTATTTTACCATCGGCAAAGGATCCTCGTGTTTCAGCATGCGGTTGATGTTGTTGACGATCTCTCGCGGGTCATAGTTGGGGATCTTGCAGGCCCAGCCGGTCCCGATACCTTCGGCTCCGTTCACCAGCACCATGGGGATTATGGGAATGTACCACTCTGGCTCCACCTTCTGGTTGTCATCGTAAAGAAACTTGAGCAGGTTGGAGTCCACGCCTGGGAACAGCAGCTTGGCCAGCGGACTGTTAGTGAGTGAGAGAGAGTGAGTGAAAAACACACAAGAACAAAGAGAGAGAGAGAAAGAGAAAGAAATAGAGAACACAATTTAAAAAGCTCAATTTCTCTAGTCAGAACTATCAGACATAATTTGGAGCTTCCTTATACAGGTAGTCCCCGACTTATGAACATTCGAGTTACGAATTTCCGTAGATACCGGTTCAATCGCAGAAGTAGCTCACGTGTATTGTACAAAAAAATAGACATTGCAGTGTACCAGATACCAGTATTTATATATAATTATATACAATATTTTCAGTGTGAAAGTGAATGTATAAAATGTCTAAAGTCTAGTATATTGTATGTGTGTGTGGGTTTCTATAAAGCTGTCCTGATGGTGAATAATCCTAATTCCAGAAAATCCTCAACAACAGAGTTCACAGTCCAATACAGTGGAAAACAGCTCTGAGAAAAAAATGGCGTCCGGGATTCCCCTCGCCATTTAAATGCAGACAACACTGTTACATTTCACTGTGAGATTAATTTCCTTAGGCGCAGTTACGATTTCTGACCACATGATGGCAGTGTGGGAGAGATAGAGATTTAGTCGAGTGGATAGGTATGCTTTACATTGTATATTCATGTCAAAGGCGTAAGACTCACTTTGTCAGACTTAAGAACAAATCCGAATTAGAAACATGCTCGTTCGTAAGTCAGGGACTACCGGTAAAATATTTATTTTTTATTTTTTATTAAATTAAACACAATCTGTACCTCATATGACCTCACATGAGGTAAAGAACCGAAAGCCGACAAACCTGAGCATGGTGAAAATGTAACGCGGGCTGGCTGCGTCTTTGCCTCCGTTGATGCGGGTACCGAACTGACCCAGGGGCTGCAGGATGTTGATGTTGTTGCTGCCGACGAAGTTCTGCGCCAAGTTCACGATGGTCATCATTAGAGCTTGCTGGTGATGATGGAAAAAAAAAAAAAAAAACACAGAATGCGTGAAATACTGTTTACAACTAGCGCGTTAGTTACATACACGACAGTGATGTCATTAGGGTCTTTTTTAATCGCCCATTTAGATACAAGAAGTGGCCTAAACAGGAGGCGACTGTAGTTTAGATTCTAGTTTATTATCCCGGCAACTGAGAGAGCACAGGAACACTCAAGGTGATGGCGAAAAAATTCACGCCATGTCGAGAGTGCATAGTAATGTTTGCGCAGGCTTTAACAGTGAGTAATGCAATATGTTTAACTAACACAAAGTGAGCTGGAAGGAAAAAAACAAACAGAAACGTTTAAGTATTGGATTGGGTAACCAGTTATGAAAGAAAAAAAAATAAAATAAATAATAATAATAATAATATCACAAGACACACATACCTCGCCATGATGGTACGCAGACATCTCTGCTACTGAGCCAGCCAGCTGAGCCACTTTCACCTCCCTTTTATCATTCCTCTTCAGACAAGTAAACAGGACCTTCCTCTGGCCAGGCTTCAGCCCTGAACACACACACATACACACACAGATAACCAACTGCCTTAATCCTTCAGACCTGTGGTTAGGTAGCGCTTTGTTTTTATTGTCCTTGCTCTCAACACCTCAGTGAAAGAAATTTTGACTAATAAAACACCTACTGGAAATAAAACGTCTAAAAGAAATGTATTTAGATGTCTTTTAACTGTCCATCTTTGATGCCCACACACATACACACATACACACTCAACCTGTGTAACTAGTCACTAGTAAGACAACTATTTACGAGACACACCGTCGACAAGAGATGGGATTGATCTCTCGTTGTCGGAGTTGGAGAAGAGGATCAGCTCCTTGTTGATGAAGTCGTTGTAGGATAAGTGCCGAGTTGCAGTGCCGTACAGGAATTGCTGCAACACACACACACACTTTGCTATTAACTGTCCACTATGACTGAAATGCAAACTTCACAAAATACAAGCATTAACACCTTGAGAGTATGAACAACCTGAATAACCGGTGTCTTCATACATGAGGGACAGTGGATGTGAAAAACTCTCACCTCGGGCAGACCATGCATCCTCCTCTGCCGCCTGTCCTCCATGAAATTAGTGAGCCACTCTTTTCTGTCGTCTGTCTTCTTCTTGCTGAAAGCCTATATGAAGCAGAGACACATGGACAAGACACTAGGATGACTATATACTGTGTCCATCTGATTACATCCTGGTTTCTCATACACATATTTCTTGGTTATCTTAACCAAACGTGAAACCTTCAGGGGTAAGATATATATATATATATAAAATAAAAAAAAAACAATAATAATAATAAAAATAATAAAAGATTCAAAACCAAAGTTATAACTCCTTTCATAAAACCTTATGACTTTTTCACCTCCCGGTTATTGCTCACCTCACTGACATCAAGTAATGCATTTTTGCTTAATTGTTTAGTATGAATGTACTGATATCGTGTACTGTGTGGGCGGGGCCTATAATAGACATTGTTGTTATCCATCCGTATGCTCCGTTTGAAACAGAAAGAAAAAGCAAGCATTCAGCACCAAGGTCAGCTCCACTACATAATGCTACAACTCGCTATGTCTGGATCTGCGTTTCCCCCCCATCACCGTTCTGTTACCATCCTTCTATTTAAAAAAAAAAAATAAAAAACAGAGTAAAGTACTACTCGCACGAGATTAATATTATCAGGGGACCTTGTGTGATTTAGAAATTAAGACTTTTCTCCCGGATATGAATTATGATGTGTGCCTTCCTCGCTTACTTGTGCGCTGTTGTTGTTTGGAAATGTCTTATCATTTAAAGGTCTAAGCTGTATGATTTTATAAACAGAAGAGTGTTCCTTACCGCATGCTGTACACACGTCATCCATCTCCATCTAATCTTTCATTCTTTTTGCTTTCCATCTTCTGATGGTTTTCAGCTTTCTCTTTCTGCACATTTTTGTGTAGTTGTATGGTGTGTATAGCGACATGTGACGTGGCACCCAAAATACTTTCAAAGCGCTCCAACTCCAGCCTCCGTTCTTCACGGAAGATGGATAATAAAAAGGCGCACAGGAAACAAAAACCTTGAAATGAATGATATACAACCCCCACCACATCACAGACATGCTGAATCGTACGGACTAATATTAATCACAGGACCTCTCATTTGCGGGGGGAATTTTAACTTTATAAATTACAGACATGCCCGATTCGCACGGGATTTAAGATCACAGACAACCTCTGCAATTATTACAAATCACACGAGGTCCCCGAATAGGACATAAGAAACCCTACGTGTTTGCTTATGACTTTTCGTCTCCCTGTGTCTCACCTCATGCTCAGACACCGGAAGCCGCGTCGAATAGTGAACTGCTAAACCCTGCTAAACCCTCGACCATCCACACTTTCGGCCGTGACCGTCACGTACCTATGCCATGCTTTCGACAGCACCCCCTCACGCACCTTCCTTGCCACATCGACTCTTCTCACCCCAACCTGTTTTACTTATTCCTTCCAATTTTTCTCCCTAGTTTAGTGTCGCCCATTAGATAGAGCTACCCATCTACCAACCAGTGAAGATGAAAGCCATCATGTGCTTCCTCCTCCAAGGTGCAACTGGGTGCAACTATTTAAAAAACTTTTTCTCATCATGGAGTGACTAGGAGGAAAGCGCTATCCGCCCACTTCCACATGCATAAGCGCATACTGAACGTTTGGTGTAGCTTTGTGAAATCGGTTATAAGATCTATATCCATTATATATGTTATTGGAGTTCTGAGGAATAAAGCTTTTTATTTTTTAACATGTAGCCTATTTAATTTCGTTTGCCTAGGACAGGGGTCGGCAATCTTAAAGATTCAAAAAGCCATTTGTACCCGTTTCCCACTTAAAAAAAAAAAAATGCTACGTATAAAAAAAAACTATAGTGTGTTGCATTTATGAAATCAATGAACTGCTACAGAGAAAATTGTTGAAGGTTGAAGGTTACTTTCAAGTAAAATACTCAATGTCTATTTGAGTCCTCCTCGTATTTAAGGAATAAAAAGCCGAACTTAAATGATCCACCTGCAGCAAATCAAAAATGGCATCTGCTTCTGCATGGCATCATCGTTTTATCGCGTGTACTAAAGTCAGCTGTCAACCTGAATAAAAACCGGGGCTCGAAAATCTCAATAAATCGCGTGCCGGTGGGTGTCGCACATTGTCACGACAACAAATTAAACACGTTTTATTTTTAATGTTACAAGATCACCATAATCTTCAAATTTAGAATTACATTTGAAAAAAAAACTAATGAATAAAAAATAAAACACTATTCAGTTAAATACTTCATTATTTCTTCCCCAAAGCCACAGGGCGCTGCAGCAGAGGGATGAAAGAGCTTCATGTGACTCTGGAGCCGCAGGTTGCCGACCCCTGACCCTAGGACATGTGATTACTCAGATATTCATGTTTCAAATTATTTAAATTTTTTTGGGACACGCTGTATATCCGAGAGAGAGAGAGAGAGAGAGAGAGAGAGAGAATAGGTCATGCGTCGTTTCCTAATATCAAGACTCTCTCGGACTACGGACGGCTGTGGCGTCATCGCACTTTCCGCTTACCAAAGTAATGGCGGCGTCATCCTCTGTGCCTCCATACTTGAACATGATCCGATGTCTATCCATATCGGCGAAGTATTCCTTCGCCTCTTTGCTCGTGCTCGTACCCAAACCTGTTGTATCACATTATTAAACATCATCATTAATCCAACCACAGGATTCGTCCACTGTATATGCATGGTTTTTGTTTTTATAAAATAAAAAAAAACGATTCAGTGAAACGAAAGCGAACCTTTGTAGTACTTTATATGCCATGTTTTGTAATTCTCCGTTTGCTTCTTCCACTCGTCAAACTCAGGAATGCTGTAGAAGGACTGTTCCTGTTTGTTCTTTGTGGCCTGGGCAAAAAAAAAATGTGATGATGAAATTAAGTCTGATCAAACACTTATTTATAAATTTCAATATTTTTGGGGGGTGAAATACTAGAGTATACTTTAACAAGGGGGGTGATGAACTCCTCCAGGAACGTGTGCTTCAGAAGGGAGGGCCAGTTATGGTGAAAAAAGTTGATGAGCAGACCTTTAATGTGAGAACCGTCTTGATCCTAATCACAAAGAAAAAAAAAACAGCAAAATTTATGTCTTTAAGCGTGAACGACACATCGGTAGAACAATATAAAACATGTTTATGGTGAAACATGACGAACCTGATCGGTCATAATCATGATTTTGCCGTAGCGTAGAGATTTCAGCGACTCCGCGTCGTCGTAGCTCTTCTTGTACTGCAAGCCGACGATCTTGATGATGTTGTTGATTTCCGCGTTCTCCATGATCTTCAAAGATGGAAACCATACAGATAAACTAAGCATGTGGCCGTTTGCTCTTATTTTAGTGTTGTGCAGAAATATAGTTCATAATAATAACTTTTTTTTTCATTCTCACATTTTGCTGCTTCTGTACATCTTGCTCTTGCATCAGTGGGTATTTTCACTTTAATACTGTAGACTCTAAGAACTGCTCCTGTGTTCATGTTACACGATTAACCCTTTAACGTTCTGAGCAACTTTTTGGTAGAGCACGTTTCAAGTCACTGCGACATATTGAAAAATGTACATAGTTTGAATCTAATTTAATTGGCCCATCTCTACCAAGCAGGTGAGGCACAATATCTTTTTTGTAAAGCTTTTTTTTTACTAGCTTTACAGCATACAGTGAGAATTAAAAAGGCTCTAATGCTCCAAAAATATTGTGTGTTGCATCACAAGTTAGAACAAAAATTTTTTCTGTATTTGTAAATACACTGATATTTTTATACTTTTTATACATCTCAACCATTTCGAAGATGGGGGTTACAAAATACAAACAATAACTGTTGTAAATAATTTTTTTCATTGCTTTTTTCTTTTTTCTTTACACCCATTTTATTATTTATGCTGTATATGTCAGGAAGGAGTTTCAATTAAAGAACTAGTTATGTAGACCTTTTTTTTGTTGCCTCCATATTTCTGTAAGCCTCATCTTATTTTTGTGATATCTTCTAATAAAAGCACTCGGCAAATAAAACTCCCCGCTCAGTTCATCATGTGTCTATACTTAACATCCATGTCATCCATATGTGCTCACCTGTTTGTGTGTGGCCTCCCTGACGTTGAGGATCTTGCCTCTTAAAGGAAACACTCCATAGCGGTCTCGTCCGATCACACCCAGGCCGGAAACCGCCAACGATTTGGCTGAATCTCCCTCCGTGAGGATCAGAGTACATTCAGAAGAGTGCTTCCCACCTTAGTGTAAAAAATAAATAAATAAATAAATCCGGCATCTTGCACATTAATAAAAAAATGTATTAAAAAATATATATTATAGTTTATTTATTTACAGGAATGGCCATAAGTTTTCATACATTTCATATATATACATATATATGTTTCAGGTACCCTAAAAAGAAATCATCACTGAAATCATACTGAAGGCCGGGTCAGGACCAGTCGCATGGTCGCAGCAAAATTCAGCAGAAAACATGGCATGAACAACATTTAGTGCATATTATATTAATAAAGTTTCTTATAAATAAATATTTATTTTTCTACGTATGGAAACTTATGGCCCACACCCTGTATAATATAAAACTGTAAAAGTCGGCATGTCTGTACATTGAAGACATGTGTGAAAAATTTTTTTGGGGCGATGTGAAATGAATAACAAAACACATCAAGATAGTTCTTGGAATTTTTGTCTGTTTGTGCACACATCACGTTAAAAAACTACTGAAGGAATTTTAATTGGGTTTTCACAGTCGTATTTGGCTGAGCTTGAAGTAACATAGAGGTTTTGTTTCATCGCAATCGGCCCTCGGGAAGAGAAGATACGCTGATGTGAAATTTTAATAGACATAGCCCTTATAACATATTAGTTCATCTCAAAATTCAACAGATGGCGCTGTACATTTTTAAAAACGCACTTATGAGTCTGATAATCTGAACAAATTACTTATCATGTTATCATGTCTTTTCGTGTAGCAAAGACAAAAGTGACTTAGGAAACATAATAATTAGACATATTTCACAAAGAGTCCACATTACAACCTACATCTGTTTGTGTGTCAGGATTCATTCATGACACTTGGACGCTGTGACCGAACTTACCGGCGTCGTTAGCGTCGTCCAGTTTAGGAATGCCTTTGATCTTGCTGTGTTTGACTGAAGAGCACTTTTTATTCAGCTGTGTCTGAGCCTTGAACTTCACCCAGTTGAGAATGCTCTCCACGATGCCACAGTTAGTCGCCTGAACAGCAGTAAGACACCAGTTAGAACCCGACACCTCTTTAAGCATCATTGTAGTTTAGAATAAACAGTAATATGTAAGGAATAAAACATAAAAACATGCCTCAACTGCAACTATGAGAGAAATACGCTCTAAAAAAAAACTTGACACAAGAACCTAACACATCAAGTTTCTGATACTGCAAGCTATAATAGCAAATTAAGATGTAAATAATAATAATAACTGTAAACCATTATGAATGAAATCTGTATCTAAATCTCAACTTCCCTTTTTAATTACAGTATATAAAAAAAAAAAACATATCACAATGTGTCCTTACCGCTCTTATGAATTTTTCAGAGAGCGCGCATTTGGAGCCAAAGCTTTTGGTCTGAAGTGTCATGTTCTCTTTAGTCTGAGAGTCGAAGGTCGGGTTCTCGATCAGAGCGTTCACAAACACCCAGATGTGGTTCTTGACCTGAAATAAATTATCATCATCATGTTACTCGTTAATTGAAACATATAAGCATTTAAAGAATCCGTCCAACATTGTGAATTATTCTCAGTAATCGTAACAGGATTTAATGTCTAAACCTGGAATGGTTTCACTGAGACTCCTGCTTTATTCTTCTTCTTTACCACTTCGATGAGTTTTGCCACAATTTGGTCCACGACGTAATCGATGTGTCTGCCACCCTGTGAGAAGAGTCGGTAATAAATATACAGGTACGTATACAGTACTGTGCAATACTGTATATTAAGCCACCCTGCATGTATTTCATATTTTAGCCAGACTTTCTTATATTTTCAATATAATCTTGAGGAATATTTCTCCAGGCTTCCTGAAGGACATTTTCACCTCTCATTTTGACCAGTTTCAGAAGAATGCTTAGAATTGAGAAAGAATTGTTTGTTAAGCCACAGTGACCTATGAATCATTCAAAGAAAAGAAAAAAAAAACATCTAACTTAAGTGAGCATGAACCAGTGAGAAACAGGTACATATGATGACAGATGATCAGTCCGGTGATTAGTGTACTGGTGATGCTGAACGCTGAGTGACAAGAGGGGAAATCAATATCTTTAATTTAATCTACATCATTTAATTCAGTTTAATATGAATAAATGCGGGGTGACTCAAGACAGTATTGTATCCACATACATAATCATAAAAATTAGGTTTGCTAATGAACATCCAGTAAAACAGGAGCGAGTGTATAAAACTGGGTTTCATGCTACTTTAGTTTAAATAATAATAGCTTGTTCCATACTGTTTGTGACTTAAAAAAAAAAACATATATCATAAAGTCTATATCTCAAAAAATGTCAGTATATTGCGAAACATCACAACAGCTCCAGGGTTCCAGCTACCTTCGTGGTGGCGATACTGTTGACAAAGCTGATCTGCTGGAAGCCCTTCTCGCTCATGGTGAGACACACCTCCCAGCGCTCGTTCACAGCTTCGTTAACGACCTTCAGTGCCACGCCGGTCTCGTCCAGCTTATCCTTCACGTACAGATCCACATAGCTGCGAAAGCCATTCACCTGTGGCAGTGAAAGTAATAAGTGAAATGTAATGATTCGTTCATTTACAGCGACACGACTGCAAAGAACCATCACATTTACGCATCAGCTAATTAGTACAAATACGTTGCTAGAGATGTATAGCTAAATCCGTATTATGGAAGTTAATTTCTGCTATCACACCAAAAGCTTGTTATATTTCACGAGTAATGTTATCTGTTTAAATTGACATTTGATATAGATGTTAAGTTAATGTATAAGATACATTCTACGTTATACAACTTGTCCAACATACTGACCCTGACCCATTATCGTTAAAGATGAATTTATCTTGTATTTTTAACCTCAAAGTTTCACAGCAGATGTATAATAAGTTTAATGGCTCAATGTTTTCAGGCAGAACAATTTGTCCACCATGAGAATATTTTTTATGTTAGTTTATATATATATATATATTTTTTTTTTTTTCTTCTTTTTCTTTTTCGTTTTTTTGTGCATGATATTTATTTTGTTCCTTTACAGTTCCAAGAAGTATTTAATGTTTTATTTCATGTGAATGTGAGACTCTTTTTGAGAAGCCTTTAAATAAACGTTTATACAGTCAACGCCTGCCAAGTCACGGGTTAGAGTTTTTCCTCAGGAATTTTCCTTAGAACTAACTAACTTCTATAATTGTTTGCGGAAACCTCAAATATCCTCCGCAATTTTTTATAGCTTTTTCCGTGGCAATGTATAATTTCTCATGCGTTTTTAATGCTAAACTATTAGGAACAATATAATTTACTCATTTTGTAACAAATATTAACATGAATTCAGCTGAATTTCCATATAAAATATAATACTGTATACATTTTTTTTTTACTGTAGAGAGAACACGAAGCAACTGTAAAAATGATGCTTGAGACAGTGAATCATTACTGTATTTACCCTATAGTACCAAAAAAAAAAAAAAAGTGCATACTAATGAAAACAGGCATGCATGCATGAATTACAGTACATATAGGGGGTAACATCTGTATTTTACATTCTAGCAATGCAGGAGACACAGCAGTACAGTACTGTACAGTATACAGGTTTACCTTTACATTCTCTGTTGTTTTTTTTGTTGTTGTTTTTTTTCAGGTAATGTATTAATCTGAGTTTGAAATGCAAAGTCCTTTGTGAGCATGTTTAAAGTTTAAACTATAAAAATAGGCATTTTTCACCACGTTCAATTTCGGGGGTCGGCTGTATAGAGAAAGCTTGACCATTTCAACGACTTCTTTTGTAAAATAACACCTGTTTGTCTCAAGAGTGCTGTTTATATGACACCTTTTTTGTATTCAATAACAGATTATAGTCCTATCCAGCTCTGTTATTTACACACATCCGGACGTCGTTTTGTATTTTTGTGTAACTGTCAGAATTTGTACTGATATTAATGCCTTGTGATGTGATGTTTGTTTGAGGGGGGAAAAAAAGCAGCACAATGTGTTTAACTGTAAAAAAAAAACGTGCGAGGCTGTTTTCACCCACCAGCTGCTTGAAGGAAATGTTAAAACCACAGCCTCCAGCTGCAGCTCTTTCAGTTTTATCCAACATGCAATTTTACAATTAGGGACCTCGTCTAGTTTAAAGGCGTTAACATTAAATCTGAAAACAGCGACTACATTTGGGTCAGATGTACCCAGAGGCTAAGGCTCTAGAGGTGAGGTAGCTTTAGAGGTGAATCAGACTGCATGTTTATGTCCTCCTGAGCCTCTGGAGGATCTGCTAGAGTAAATGGCGCACAAACTGATACAGTGATAAAGTGATAACTCACAGCAGCATAAGGGATTTAGACGGCCTAGACTGTTGGCTACATAATCTCAGCCCAAGTAGGCGTGTATTTAAAGAATATTATTATTATTATTATTATTATTATTATTATTATTATTATATGTTCCCAGAGCATGAGGTGGTTATAATAGGTCATTATATTGAGTGACATCACATTGAGTGACATCACAGTGTGATGCATTTTTCCAGCATCAGGAGCTTTTTGGAGATCCAAGTATAAGATTTCCCTGTTTCTAAAATGATGGTATTGGTAGGGTGCAGGATGCTTGGGCCCGCTCATAGTTGCTTGCAACTATATTTATCATTATTGTCATTATGTATTCCTAGAGCATGTGATGCTCCTGTGGTGATGTCTGATCTAACATTCAAGGTCATGGCTACATGTAACACGATTTGCCTGGTCTCGTTTGTCTTTCATGCAGCGTGTTTGTGACTTACAGGCAGCTTCTTGCCATTGAGAATGACTTTGACACCCTTGCACGAACCGGCGACGTCGTAGGCCCTGCGCGTCAGCAGGGCCACGATATCCTTGTCCAGTTTGTCCATCTTGAATTTGGCGAGGTCAGGCTGGAATGTGACGCAGGTGAAGTCGTCGCCGTCGAAATGCTTGATTTTTGGATCGCTGGTTTTGGTCATGTTGTTATGCCATGTCTTTAACGCAAAACAACAAAAATAAATACATTTTATCAGTTAAAGAATGAGTTTTTATTAATAGTAGTAATTTCTTCAAGTGTAATTGAGATTTTTTAACGATTTAAGAACTTATACTTAACGATTAAACTGCACAAATTAGTTGCTGAATTTAATGTAATGAGATAAAACCAGAAAAAAACCAATAAAAAGTCGCGCTTGGTTCTCCTTGTACAGCTCCAAACTTTGCTCACGTCAACCGCACACAACTTGGCACAGCTCTAATACCCCTTTTTTCCACCAAAGTGATCCAGGTGCTAGTTTATATCTGGTTCAATAGCGAACCCCCTGAGGACTGGCTTTCCTGAATTTTTAACATGTTTTTTGTGACCTGTTCTCTTGGCTTTATTACTAGAAAGCATCTGAGCTGCACATTAACTATTGAGTCAATTCCGCCCCGCCCCCCACAGCCCCTGACGTAAACGATTCTTTGTTCTAGCCTGCCATGGAACCGTTTTTTTTCTTTCTGAGGGCCGGCTTTGGATGTCTGAAAGCGAAGAACTGGTTTGAAATTGCGCCGGCTCCGAACTACAGTAGCTCCGGAACTACCTTGGTGAAAAAGGGGTATGAGATAAGGTGGAGCGCCCTGCTCATCTCCTCATGTAATAAACAGTACACACACACTCACATCCAGTCTCGTACATCGTGATCCCCAAAGCCAGTTCCAAAAAGTGTCAGATTTGGGCTAAAAGTCGTAATCAAAACCACCAGGAACATGTGGGTGAAAAGCTGAACATCGCTCCACCACCTCGGATACACAATACCTGTGTCACACAGTGCTCCTTGAACTAAGTACTCACCCCCAGGATGTCACAAAAAAACCTATGAAATCCATACAAACTCATTTCGTCACAGTTTTCACATGCTTCTCTCTTAAAATTTACTCCTTTTAGTGGAATCCTTTTGGTGGTACCTGCTTGAAGCTGTGTTTGTACTCTCGGCAGGCGGTTTCCACTGTAAACTTGGTACTGAATATGTTGCAGAGCTTAGCACCGTAGCCGTTCCTTCCACCTGCACAACACAGATAAGACGTTTGAGTTGAGAGTAAGGGAAAAATCTGGATTGCAAGATGACCAGGGTCGAAATTATCCTGATTAAAACAAGCTTTAATGTCAACATGCTGGTGAATTTTAGCTGATTTTGGAAAATGTCTGGTTCTGATTAATGCACATTAATTTACAAATTTATATTCTGTAGCAGATTGTAATAGTGTTGATTAATTTTCTATAACCGTCTTGGTCATTTGAAAAGAAAGTCAGAGGATGAATGTTTATAGCTGCTTTAGTACAAGTTATAAACCGAGTAGTTTCACAACAGACGTTTAGACTTTCCTGACAGGACCTGGCAGATCTTTAAACAGATACGGCTTAATATTGTGGCACTACAATTATATTTTGTATAATTTAATACATTTCCAACACAATGCACGAAAAACAAATCAAACTGGCCAACTCGTTATTATACTGTACACTACCAGTCGAAAAATTGGACAAACCTTCTAATTCCCTGATTTTTCTTTCTTCCTACATTGTTGTAAAACAATGCTGAAGGCATTTAAAATTTCCTTTAAATATCCTTCTTTAAACAGTTTATATTGAGATGATCTATAAATCCTTCATAACGGCTCTAATCTGAGGTGCTGTTTGTTAATTGGTGATTTCTGAGGTAACTGGTGACTCTAAATGAACTTCTCCTCTGCAGCAGAGGTAAGTCTTGTTCTTGCTGTGCTGGGAAGGTCTTCATGAGAGCCAGGTCTCATCATGATGCTTGATGGGTTTTGCAAATGCATTAGACAATACTATTCTTGCAAGAACTATTCCAGAAATGCAGAACTCCATGTCTAAAATAACAACTGACTGTTATTGTTGTTTTTGTTACTCAACTCCCTAATTCCTTATGTGTTATTTCATAGTTTTGAAATCCCCAGTATTGTTGTAGAATGTAGAAAATGAATCACTAAAGAAAAAACAAAGTAATTTGCAAATAGTCCCAAACTTTTGAGCGGTAGTATACATACGTACAGTACCAGTCAAAAGTTTAGACACCGCTTCTAATTCAATGTTTTTTGTTGTTTAGTGATTTATTTTCTACAGTCTAGAATAGTACTGAAGGTTTCCAAGCTATGAAAAGAAAAATCACCAATTAACAAACAATACCTCAGATTAGAGCCGTTATGAGGGCTTTACATGAGTAGCAGACACATCTCAATATAAACTGTTTAAAGGAGATTATTGCATATTTTGCACACCTTCAGCTTTGTTTTACAGTATTGGGGAGAGAAATAAAAATCAGGAACGATCGTGGAGTTAGAAAGCGATCACAAACTTTTGGCAATAATATTGTTCAAACAATAAAAAAAAATGATTTGATATTTATATATTTAAAATTTATATATGTTTAAAATCTCGTTTTGAAACCTGAAGTAACTGATTCACCACCCCCCCCAAGCGGTAATGTGTTTAAATATACCTGTCAGTTGTGGAAATTTTTTTTTTTTATTAATTTTTAAAAAAACTATTTGGAATCACAGATGCGTCAAAATAATAAAATAGTAATAGCCATGAAATAAGAGGAATAAAACCATGTGAACCAAGTTTTTAAATTTAATCTCTCTGCATGGTAACATCCCTTTGCTTAAGGCTACGCTAATTATTCTCCTACAGCACGTTGTGTTTTATTATTTGCTGATTTTACTGTGTTTCCTATGTTTAAATAATTTACTGTCTTCATTCAGTATACTCAGTGTTCTTACAGTACAGACATTTGTACAGGATTTTAATTAAATTATTTATAAATTTAAATGTATGAAGGCTTATTCTGTAAAGTATAAAAAGGCTGGTTAGGCTGCTTGAATTTATAATATAAACTAAAAAAAAAAACTGTTGAAAATTGTTATTCTAAAAGCATGCTTTGCTTTGAATATATTATTTACTTTGCGCTATTAATATATTATTCATCAGCTCATTGTTTTGTGTTTTTTTTTCTTTTTATCTCTTTCAGTTACCTGTGACTTTTTTCTCTTCGTCGTCGTAATTGCTGGAGGTCAACAGGTGTCCGAAGATCAGAGCGGGCACGTACATCTTCTCGTCTTTGTGCTCCACTACGGGGATTCCTTTCCCGTTGTTCCATATTGTTATTGTGTTGGACTCCCTAATGGTACACAAACACACACACACACGCTAGATAAGAAGAGAGTAACCATCAGGTGTTCTTTTATTAAACCTGAGAAGGACATTGAGGAGAAATGAGTTGGTGTGTGAGCGAAGATAATCTGCTGATCTGTATGTGTGGGTGTGTGTTTGTGTACGGGTGTGTGGTGTTGTTGTGTGTGAGAAGGACAGTCAGCTGAAGGTGACGTTGAATGTGAAACGAGTAGTCTGCATGCCAAGAGCTTTTTATCCGTTTCCCTGCGATACACTTCTCCTTCAAATCACCCTCTATCAGACATCTCAGGTATTAAACTGCTCAATTCCATGTCTTAATGTTTTCATTAAGATGCTTGTCTGTTAGTTATTATTTACGCCGTCCTTCCCTGTTCATCTAGCACAGGTTCATTTTAAAGGTAATTGATGGAAAATAATGAAGAATGTTAAAACGGGGGAAAAAAACAAAGCATTTGACTATAATCCTTTAACATATAAGAATATTTTACACTCTGGTGTTGGCTTTATGACATAACCATTCATGCTTTGAAGTGAGAAGATCAAACGTCATTCGTGTACAGGCTACATAAGCAAACAAGAGAGCCACCAACGAGTATTCACAATGGCTGTGTAGTGGTCATAGTGCAGGCAAAATATATAATCCTCAAAAAATTCTAAGCCAACACTCAGTCCTGGTTTAACTTTAAAACCCCTTTGTACGTACTGTATGAGGGTGAGTCAAAAATTATCCTCACTCCGGCTATATAAAAAATTTGTTGCCTTTTTTCTGTCCTCTGAAACGGCAAACGCATGCGCACGTCAATACGTCTTTTTTGCGTGTCATATTTGTGCGAGCTCATTCATTTCAAACAATGGATGACATTTTAGGAAAGCTATGCTTGGGATTTTGCTCTGTAGGACGGCGAGCAGTTAATCAAAAGAAAGCCAGACATCTCACTTTAGCCGTTTTTAGCGCTGCCGGTGCTGACTGATGACGTCGGTGCTCTACGCACGTGCAGACGCAAAAAGTTGACCACTCTCATTCAACCTACATAACCATGTATTGTGTGTGTATATAGAGCAGATCTAAAACCACATATGAAGGTGACTAAGATCTAATCTAAAAAAAACATAAGATTTGTGTGTCCATACAGCCGTGTCACATAAGTCTGTGTCACATTTTGGTATGTAACCTAATTTCTGCCTGCACTGTCGAGTGCTGTAAAAGCTTTTTAAGCGTTTTTTTTTTTAATCTTTTTTTTTATGTATTTATTGGGAGATTTTTTTTTGATTCCTGATCCTGACACTAAACTTCGTAGACAATCGTGTAAATCTGAAGCCAGTAGGTGCAAATTTGTCAGGTACCAGAACAGTCATAGGTGATCATAAGTACACTGTATTATTTTTTGTAACTTAAACTTATTCAGTCTGTATGTGATTACAACATGTGACGACCAAGACGCATAAAGAATTTTAACTGGGGCGACAGTTCAATTCTCATTACAGGTTAGAAATAAAGGACAGGTCACTAAAATATAAAGATTCTAGATACAGATAGCTTTCATAAGTTTGTGTCTGATTTGGTATAAAAAAAAACACTTGCACTGTGTCAAAAAATGTATATATTTTTTGCAATATTTTGTTCTTTAATTCTATTAAATAAAATATTTTACAAATAAATTAGTTTGCTGTTTATTATATTTTATATAATCCACCTAATCAATCACTAGAAACACTACAGGTCAATTTAAAAAAATAATAGTAAAGCAAATCTGCAAAATGCACTAGATTTTAATTTTCAGTGCAAAATGCAATTTTCATTTTCAATGAAAAAAAATATATATATTTTCTTTACCTAATATTACAGTGCTACAAAATTATTTCTTTCTCTCTGCTACAAGCATTCACACCGTACCACATGTTTACACAGTAATATCTTACGGTTGCTTACGTTTAAACCCGTACCACCATAAAAAATTTTTAAAGTTTTAATGCGCAGCAAAATTCACTTTGCTCTAAGGATAACCAGTCTGTGGGAAGCCCGCATGACATCACGATACGCTCCGTTCCAGGAAAAATAAACAGACAATAATAATAATAATAAGCGCAAGGATCGCTGGGCATTTTAATAGCTTCCTGCTGCTGAACACTTTATGAACAAGCTGCTGAAAAGAAGAACATTCTAGCGTAATAAAACCCCTGTATCCCGGCGAGCTGTCGTCTTTATTTGTTTTAGCGCGGGTGTGTGGGCAATGAGAGAGAGAGAGAGAGAAAGAGAGAAGCCCTGTGAGATGATTCATTAAGTGGCAGAATGTCGGCTTTAGCGTAAACAGGCTGAAATTCTTCAGGGAACTGGAGAAAAGGCACTCACGGATCGATGGTGATTTTGATGCAGTTCATGTTCTTGTCTCGCTGCTTGTTGTCGGCCGCGTTAACTGTGAGGAGGAAAAAAGGAAAAAAAATTAGGCTCAATCTGGAACTATGAATAGAACGGTTCATTAAATATGACGCTGATCACCTCGGCAGTGTGTGTCTAAAAGCGGGAATAATCATATCCTCTCTATGAATCTATAAGAGACAGGAAAACAGTACTGTGCAAAAGTATTCGGACATCATTTTTCACACTGTGCTTCCAAAGACTCTGACTTTCTTATATTTTTAATTTAGTCTTGAGAAAGTTTCTCCAGCCTTCCTGAAGGACTTTCATCTTCAGTCCAGTCCTTGTACCTGACCAGTTTCAGAGAAACAGATGCAGATTATGAACTGGTGATGCTGAATGCTGAGTTGGTTGAACCAGGCTGCTGAGGTTGTTACATAACCAACCAATTTTTAAATTGTATCTTTACGCACTTTGTAGTCTGTCACGGTAAAACATTTGTTCTCGTTTCTTTAACTTAATACACAGTCAAACATTTGGACACACCTCAATGTTTGTTTTTTGTTTCGTGATCTACACTCTAGAATAATACTAGGGATTTCAAAACTCTGTCACATACGGTATTATGTAATTAATTAACAACAACAACAGTCAGTTGTTATTTTAAGACATGAAGGTCAGCAGTTCTGGAATAGTGTACTTGCAAGAACCGTATTGTGTCAAGTGCATTTGCAAAACCCATCAGGCACCATGATGAACTTGTCTCTCATGAAAACCTTCCCAGAAAAGCAAGACCTAAACTTACCTCTGCTGCAGAACTGACAGCTCAGTTTAAAATAACTTACAAAGATTCATACAGTAAATATGTTTCAGAATGACGCTGACACTGAGATAGATTTACTCGTTAATTAGATGACCTTATAAAGAATGAGCTGTACGCGCTTCTCAGACACCAACACGGAGCTAAATAAAATATTTTGTGATCCTCCGGATTCATTACTTAAACAGCAGTATATATACATTTTTTTAATGCACTAATAATCAAACTTTTAAAAAATGGTATCTATGCATTCCTAGTACAATCAGTTACACTTCCTCGACACAACGCTGAAATGGAGGTAAGTGAGAAGCGCACAGAGGCATTGGCTTACCCAGAATTTCATCAAAGATTTTATACAGTCCAGGGACGTAAGTGATCTCTCGTATGTTCATTCCAATCTCGTCATCGAAAACCCACATTTGCTGGAAAGAAGAAAAAAAAATACAGGTTGAAATGAGTGGGCGGTAATTTTGCTAGACAGCGACTTCATGCCGTATTACAATCAGTACAAATTGTTCACGGTTTTTAAACCGGCTGTAGAACCGGGCCGTACAACCCGGCTGTAGAACCGGGCCTCACCTGAGTGACGGGCTCCACCGAGCCAATGTAGGTGTCTGGGCGAAGGAGGATGTGCTCCAGCTGGGTTTTCTTTTGGTACACGCGCTCCACAGACATCTTCTTGGAGCCTTCTTTCCTAGGCGGCTCGCTCTTCCCGCCTTCGCCGTTCGCCTCCTCTCTCTTCGTGCCATTGTTCTTATCAAAGAGGGTCTGTCGTGAAGATATACGGAGAATTAGACACACTTGTAAGACTTACTGACCGAATCAGATGGTTTTTCTTTCTTTCTATGAACTGAACCAGAGATTTTGTAACTCCCAAAGCCCAAGCAAGAACGGAAGACTTTTTTTCTTTTCTTTTTTTATTACTATATTCGCATTTTATATTCTTTATTTAAATACTCTATTATCTTTTTACTTTTTAGGACATGGGCATTTTTTTCCTTTTCTGTTTTTTTCTTTCCTTTTTTTTCATTACAATATTTTTATTCTATATTCTTTATTTAAATACTTTCTTTTGCTTTCAATTTTTAGGTCTTTTCTTTTTCCATTACTATATTCTTTATTTACATACCTTATTTTCTTTTTAATTTTTAAGTCATGCGTGTTTTTTCCTTTTTTTTTCTTCTTTCTTTCTTTTTTTATTACAATTTTCTCATTTTATATTCTTTATTTAAATACTCTATTTTCTTTATTTACTCTAGGTCATGGCAGTTGTAAAAACATTTCACTGTATATCATACCATGTATGACTGTTTATGTGACATAAAATTTTAAATAAAATTTGAGTTTGAAAATTGAACATCACTGGTCTATGTGATGTGTAACAGAATAAAAAAATAAAAGAAAAAAATGTTCCCTGCAAAATCATAATGTCTTTACAGAGACCACAAACAGCTTATTTTGTTGTCATTTAGGAATCGTGTTGTGCAATACTAAATACACAGGAAGTCACAAAGTTTAATACTTTTATGACTTACACAGATGAGCATTTATTTATTTAACTTGTACATCAGTAGCTGATTTATCCTGATCAGGGTCACAGTGAATGCAAAGCCTGCCCTGGCAACACAGGGAATGAGATGAGAATACACCCTGAATGAGATGCCAGTGCAGTTTTTAACTCATTCACGTTTCCCGGCATGTTTATACAGGCATGAGCAGGACATGCACACTATTCTGAGCTTAGAGTCAAACCTTGAACCTTGGACCTGGTGCTGATTATGACTATATTTTGAATATATACATATTCACTCTGGATATAAGTGAATATGTATATGTATATGAATATGTTCTTGGTGAAGCAAAGAAAAGCTGAAAAAGCATAAAGCTTTTATAGGTCTGAGTTATTTTACACTATATGGCCAAAAGTATGCTGACACAGAAGACTAAAGTATACAGAAGACTTCAAGCACATTACAGTGATAAAACTCTTAGCCGCAGTAAAACATCTGTACGGTGCAAATATTTAGAAGAAGGCCGTATGTCCATGAATGACGATCCCGGCCGAGGTGGCTCAGAGCACACAGCAGTCGTTCCCATGATCATTCAATGAGTGGAACGCCTGATCTTTGAAAATCGACAAATAACTTGTTGCCAACTTGCAGAAGAGACTCATCTGTCTGTGGAATTGTACACACAATTATTCACCAACACCACCTGCACATTATAAGAACTCAGCTTGGAGTTAATGCCACATCCCCCGTACAGTCCTGACCTCACTCAAAGCCATTGCCACATGTTTGGACCATTAAAGGAGTTCCTAGGAGGTCAGCGTTTCAGACGTGAAGCAGGCAAATGTACTGAGTAAACTTTCGTCAAACACTAGTGAAACACTGGGATAAGTGCATTAGGGTAGCAGGCGATTATACAGAAAAATAAAGAGAGTTTTTACCATTACAACTGTGTCCTGTTATTCTGCGCAGTCAAAAGTCCCAAGTTGGACTTGAACCCTGCTTGTACTTTCCCTTACACACACAACACCTACAAAGACACACTTTTAATTGCAATTAGAGTGGAAACCCTGACCCTTCATTGGCTCTGAATCCATCCTGATCTTAGTTCAGTATCCTCTCACTCACACACACAATAAATAAAAACATGCCGGATACACTAAACTGCTCTTAAAGCCCTATTTAAACCCAGCCTAAGTAATAATCTAAAGTGACTGCTTTCTTGCTTTTGTTCATAAACATTATTCAGGGCTTCATTCAGAAAGACCTACGGATGTGACAGAGACAGACATGGTATAAGATTGGACTTAGAACGGGCATGGCTTTCTTTCTTACTATAATATGGCAGATGTTGAGCGTGAGGAAAGTGTTTCTCTCACAATGTTATTTCAGTTTAGCTCACTCGCCAAACAATCATCATGTTTTACTGAGCTGAGAAAGTGATAGTTTAGGAAGTTTAGGTTAACTTAAAAATGTTAATCTGTCAATCTGAGCCAGTCAGCTAATTAGATCTCTTAGTTAGCTAGCTGGTTCTGGTAAAGTGTGTTGTTAATTTATGTTGTTGCATGTATGTAGCACCTTGGTCCTGGAGGAACGTTGTTTCGATTCACTGTGTACTGAACTGTATATGGTTGGAATGACAATAAAAGCCTACTTGACTACTTGGCTAGACTTGACGGCAGACAAGTTTCAAATCCTTTTTGTGTTCGCATTCGCAAATAACAATGATTTGTTGCTCCGTTTGAATACCTGGAATGTCTGGGGTTAAGGCGCTGGTGTAACAGGATCATTTCGCAGACTGTTGTGTATGGTATACGTAACATCCTACATCAGTACTGTACATCATAATCTTCTATGATGTCTATCCTAAGATCGTAAGACCTTTTCACAGAAGTGACCTGTGACCAAAGGCGCTCGTGCAGACACAAAGCCTACGTGTTCATATGCCATCAACAAACAGGAATGTTTAAGTGTGAGAATCTGTGTGCACACTCTCCATCAATATACAGGTATCCGATATAGGATGTATGCCTCAACACCTGGGATACACATCAGACCCCCATCATAACCCGCCCTGACCAGGATAAAGCTTTTACTGAATAAATGACTGAAAAGTGGAAGCACAAAGCAATAAACTTTTTGAACACATTTTCTGTAATCACGTGGGTCAGGGGTCATATTTACACCTGGAGTTTGTTTACTGACGGCATCCATCACAAAGTTTCAGAAGGGTTTAATCATCTCTGGTAGTTTAATTAAATGATTAAACAAAAATATATACACACACAATTTGGTGCGAGTCTGGTTGTTCATGTAACTGTAACCAAGTGTCCATAAGTTTTCCATCAAAAAACCCTCACTAGTGCTAATTTGTTATTTCCCAGACACTCACCGACTGGGTTTACTGACATCCAAGCATATTTTACAGCATTTCTCTTCATAAAAATAATCAATTTAATTAAATAAAATAAGCCGGAAATGTGAAGAAAGTGTCTAGGAACGGTCGCTATGGTGAAACAAAAGGGGTCTCGAGCGCTGCTAGCATTGTTAGCATTTAGGTGAAACATGTATATTAAAAAAACAATTAAGAAAAAAGGTATACAATATGCAGGAAAATATTATTTCAGTAATTATAACAGACAAAAAAAATACCGTGTTGTATATAATGCTGTTCTTTCCCCTAGACGGTTAGAGTTTATTGTACTATCGGCGTTTTCACTCACAGGCTAGCTACATGCTAAGCTAAAGTTACCTCAGTGAGAGCTCGCGCGCTTCTGCTTGTAGTAACGGTTAAACACCGGGCATGTACGAGGTTTATAACGCGTTAATTAATAAATACGTGAACACTTATTATATATTTATATCCTGCGTGTTTTACTCACCACCCAGTTCAGACCTCCGCTTCCTGCAGCACTGTTAGACATTCTCCTCTATTGTGTCTTCAATCCAAGATGTCCAGTGTTTATTAAAAAAATAAAAGAAAAAAAAAAAACAAACCTCCTTAAATACAGTTACGGCGTTAAATTGCCTTCCATGTGCACCGCCGAGAGAGACAGAGGTGTGTTAAAGAGTGTGTGTAAAGAGTTACATGGAAGCTGAGAGGGTTTTAGCCCGGGCACTGAGAGAGAGAGAGAGAGAGCACTTCGGCTATTGTTAAAATCGACCCGCGGTACAGAACCAGGCCTGAGCGCACGCGCGTTTTCTCACACACACACACACACACACACACTGCCTGCTGCCGGCGAACAACTACAGCTCCGTGCAAAACACTCACGCGCGCACTCACACGCACACACACACACACCCGCGTAACAATTTACATTACATTCTAATTAAGGTTAAAGGAGAGAGAGAGTGTGTGTGTGTGTGTGTGTGTGTGTGTGTGTCCTGACGAGAGGTACTGACACATTTCCTGGATTTTCATTCAGAAACAATAACAGAGGCGCTGCTGCCCCCCTCCCCATCCCTGGTAATCCCAGCCGACCAATAGAACACCGAGAAAGCAAGAAGATGATGATCAACAGCAAGGGAATCCGAGGTGTAGGGATTTGATAGACAAATATACAAGAACACCTCATGTATACATACACACATAAAGAGACACACACAGACATAGACCTTTAGGGAGAGAGACAGACAGACAGACAGAGTCAAGCAAATTCATAGAAAGAGTCAAGACAAATAGGGATAGAAGCAGTCCCACTCTAGAACCAACTAGAGACACCAACAGACAGAGGCAGACAGATGGAAAGAGGCAAAGAGACACAAGCAAACAGACAGAAAGATAGAGACACAGACATAAAAAACAGAGACACAAAAAGAAAGATGGACAAGACAGATTGACAGAAAGAAATAGAGAGAGACAGACAGAAAGAGGCAAAAAGAGACAAGCAAACAGACAGAAAGATAGAGAGACACAGACAGAAAGAAACAGAGACACAGAAAGATAGATGGACAAGACAGATTGAGGCAGAAGGAGACATAGTAACTGACAGACAAAGAGAGACAGACAGAAAGACAAACAGACAGATACACAGACAGCAAGAGACATGGAGAGACACAGACAGATACAGACACAGACCGACAAAAACAGACAATACAGAGACAGACAGATAGAGACACACAGACTGAAAGACAATTAGACAGATAGTGAGACACAGAAAAAAAAGGAAGACAGAGACACAGAGAGACAGAAACAGTCACAAGATAGACAAAAAGAGTGAGACAGACATATATGGACAGACAGACAGAAAGATGCACAGACAGACAAATACAGAAACTATTAAATAATAGATAAAAATTAAATAATATTTCTGAGACTGCAAACAATTCATTTAATAAAGTTACTGAAAACAGCTAAATAATAAAGTAAATAAATCATTTTTTTTCCACAAAGACAAATAAAGACAAAATGCTGTCTGGTCTTTTCTTTTTTTTTCTTTTTTCTTGAGTGACTGAGATAAACTCTTGCAGCAATAATCAATAACACCAGAACACACTAGAGGTATTCATCATTAAACGCTGTGCTGCTGAATGATCAGTATAAACATTTCTCTCATTCCTTACAGCACACACGAGGAAAAGGTTTTAATTGGCTTTTTAAACGGGATAATTACATTTGTTACAAATACAATTGCTCTAAAGTAGATTAAAATTAGATGCGACCCTGCTATCAGGCGCTCTCAGATCCGTATCAATAATAGAAAAAGTTGTATCGATGCATCACCTAATTATAACGATAGAAGAGAGTCACAATGATACATATAGTACCTTAAATAGCACTTTTCTGTCCCTTTTTTAGAAATGATATTATTTTTAGACTTTTCTAATGAACATCATTGGAAAAGTGAGACTGTGCTTCAAGTCTGTCCTCACATTAACTCAGACGTCTCGGAACACTTTTTTGTTTGTTTGTCGGAGCGCAGAATCGCTCTTATCACACTTCCTCCATTTCCACAACAATCTCAAACGAAGACGTCTCCGTGTCCTTCAAGCTTTGTCTGAACAGCTGGGCGTGTTGCCACGCCGCATCTCCGTCTCCTCCGCTCAGCTCCGCTTCTACCACCACTTCCGCAGAGCCTGTGAGACCTGTCGCCGAGTGCATTTCACCATCTGTGAAACCAAACGACAACGCCGTTAACACAGAAGTGCATTCGGTTGACGAGTCCGAGTTACTCTATAAACGGCGAACGCTGACAAATTTAACTTCAAACTCACAGTGATTTGGACATATTTACAGATGCAGATACTACCACCTGCTCTACCATCTGAAGATAATTTTAAAACACACAGATCAGCTTAGTAAAAATAGTATAATATGAAGACTGCTGTCTTTTCAACAGAGAGCTTCTGTGCCTGTAGAATTGTTACTGTTGTTTAGGTTTCGGTCTTCGGTTTTGACTCATACGATGTGGCTCTGTATTGGTATTAATGTAAACAACAGCTTGAACGGATAAGCATAAGCATCATTTGCGATTTGGCAATTGTACAGATCTGGCCATTAAGAACGCACATTTCGAGAAAAGGGATCTTGCTAGCTGCCGCAGCAGCGCACAGGAAGCTGTGAAAATGCCGTTCATTATCTGTAGGGGGCAGTCGTGTTTCAATCGGAAGTATTGTGTGTCTAGTGAAGCCGTAAATGTGTCATCTCTCTTAGGCTCCCATTGACAGCAAGCGACAGGGCTCATAAACGTGTCGAGCTTAAACTGTAAATACCGAGATGTATTTATTCTTAATTTTCTTCTCTCCTTCAATGATGATACTTCTTTGACTGCGCTTTCTCCATTCAGTATTATTATTATTATTAGTAGTGCTGCGAATGTATTATTGTTATTATTCTTATTACTATTGTAACGCACCCATGCGTGTGTGCAAAAAGATGAAGTACAACAAAGAATACAAAAATGTATGATATGTTAGCCTAAAACAATATTGTTTTATTGTGTATATGTGCTTTAAATATACACTAAACAATAAACGCTGCCTTTTGCAAAGTGAAAGTGAGTTGCTCGTGCACGCTTTTTGATCAAAAGGCTGATAAGCACATAAGCAGATTTATCGATAAAACTGCAGACATACTCCCCCAGAATGCAACAAACACAAAAATATATGCTACTCGCAAAATACTACTCGACAGCACGCAGAATCCCTGGGCTTTGACTGTGCTTTCTCCATTCATTAGTAGTAGTACACTAAAAATGCTGGGTTTCTGTAAACACATCGTTGGGTTGTTTATGCTGGGTCAAAATTCTGTGTTATTTCGGGTACTTTAATCACACTGTTGGGTTGCTTTTGCTATGAATACTAAAAGTGCTACATGATTAAACTCAATGCAAAAAATGGAAAAAGAAATGTCTCCGTTTCCTCCCTAGACCTTTTGTCTGCATCACAATGAACTGAAGCTAAGCACGTCTTCTTTCCTTGTTTGAATCTGTAATATTTAAGTGAAATATATTTCACGTATAGGCATAAATAATTATTTTTATTTATGGACAGGTGTATTATGTTTGATCTGCATTATTGAGAGAGGCGATGACTTCCTGGTGGAATATGTCTGCATTTTTATCGATATATCGCACGTGATTATCAGCCTTTTGAAAAAAACACTGCCTTTTGTAAAGTGAAAGTACGAGCCACGGGTTCACGCACGCCGATGCTTTATTTCAGTCATAAATTCACAATCACATTCCTGCTATTTTTCCAGCCATGGTCAAATAATGGATAAAATAATTATTCAATGCTGGAGACAAACAGCAAAAAAGCATGATGATTATTATTTATAAAAAGCCAGAAGTACTTTGTGTTCATATAAGAATATTTACTTATATATTTGTTCATTCATGTCTTCTGATGGTGCTCAATGTCGACACATTTTTACGTTTTAATGAAGACATGTTTACATATTCACGAATCAGGACATGCGCATAATTAACACTATCAGATAGCCTACTATCAGGAAATTAAATTAATTTCAAGACCATTTAAACCAAGGCATTGCCATGTCTTTCATTGTTTTATCCCTGTTAAGACATTACAAAAACTATATAAGAAACTTATTATGAATTTTAAAGCACGATTTTGGGCATCTCATTTC
>JAOVVA010000012.1:12822284-12838824 GCA_028565275.1 Leiocassis micropogon
AGCATCACCCGGGGTTCGAACCAGCGCTCCCCGGATGATAGGGCGAGCGCTTTACCACTGCGCCACTCGGAGGCCCAACACCATATTTTAGTGTTAATTTCCATTATCTTGTCTGCTGATGTTCCAGTCCAGTCTTCAAAATAAAAGCTGTTAAATGTCTCCCTCGCCATTATAATAGACTTTCAATATTTTTAAGAAGAAGACATATCTTATGTTCTTGCCGTTTACCAGAGATTGGCATCCACTTTGTTGCATTACTGCCACGTTCCAGTCTTGATATCTTATTATCTCAGAGTATGACACAAAAGGTGATGATGCTGGCTCCTCGTACATTCGATGACCCCGCCTACTATTATACAGTGAGGGACGACCCGCTTATACCAACTGCACCGCAACGCAGGCCAAACAGAATTTCTGTCTTGTATGTATGGATTAGTTACTCGCTTCTCCGCCCGCGTGCAGATCCTGACGCCAGTTGTTAATGATGCGGCCTACTGTTACAGTCATTGAGGGATGCATTTTGTGACACTCACAGTATGACCTGAGAAAAAGTTGATGATGATGATGCTGTCTACTGCCTTCCTGTACAAGTGTGAGATAAATGCCTGTGTCTTGTGACGGAACAACCTGCGCAGACAAACAAAACCGCAAAACATTGGCCGATTTGCCAGTCCAGTCTTCCTTATAAAAGCCAACAAATGCTTTCTTCCCTGATCAGTGACCCCACCTATTCTAACAGACTTAAGCGGCGGACTCATCTTGTGTCCTTGGCATTAAGCAGTGGTTGGCATCCACTTTGTTGCATTACCGCAGCATACCACAGTACGACATAAACTGGATGATGCTGTTTACTCTTACATTCGATGACGCTGCCTACCGTTAAACAGTGAGGCATGCCCACTTTAACCCCGCTACACCGGGCGCCCAAACACTGCCCGATGCTCTGCCCTCATGCTGACTGTTCCAGTGCTTGTGACACGCTCACAGTATGACTTAAAAGTTGATGACGCTGCCTACTTCCTTCCTGTACAACCGTGACAAAACCACAAAACCAAAAACACGGTTGTGACACAGTGACAGTATGTCATAAACAACCTGCGCAAACAAACACCATTTCGGTTGGCATCCTGTTATATTACCGCCACGTTCTGGTCTTGATGTGTCATTACCTCATAACATGACATAAAAGGTAATGAGTTAAACAATGAGGGATGTCCACTATATTTGTATATATACAGACATGGCGAAAAGTTTTGAGAATGACACAAATATTAATTTTTACAAAGTCTGCTGCTTCAGATGTAGCAAAGAATATGTACATTAAACAGAAATTCTGTTTGTTTGTTTGGCTGGTGTTCGCGATTATCAGTTTTTATGTCATACTGTGGGCGTGTCACAGCTGATTATCAGCTTTTATGTCATACTGTCATTATCTCAGCGTCAGGATCCGCACATGGACGGAGCCATAGGGGAACCTCGATATGAGGATACGGGTATGTCAACCCAAACTCATATAGCTTTTGAAACCCTGGATCCAATTGCAGAGCATCTACAGCGACGGCGCATGTGACGGGTGGGTGAGTCAGGCGTCTGGATCTGTGGGTACCCTGTAGTGCTTATCAAAAATGTGAATGTCCTACTGTACTCACTTGTTATAATGTGCAGCACATGGAACCGGGCTGCGTCAATGAAGCAACAGATCTAAACTGAGACATTGTATTCCTCTTATCATCCAGAATGTGTCAGCCCACATGCACAAAGAGTGGTAAGGTAAACTCGGGCTGCCTCGGCCAGCGCTAGAAACCGCTGTTTATTTCTCTCTCATCACTCACTCATCTTCTATACCGCTTTATCCTGTATTCAGGGTCGCGGGGACTTGAAGCCTATCCCAGGAGACTTGGGGCACCTGGACATGGTGCCAATCGCTGTTTATTTCTCCCTTCATTATTATTTTTTGTGTTAATGGTTTTAGCCTTCTTACTCTCTGCAGGGTAAGGTTCGAGCTTCTGTTATCGATGGTAAAGCGTGATTTAGCTGCTGCCTTTGCCAATAACTTTTCATACTCGTGAAAAGTGACGAATGAGGTTAGTTTTCTTAACTTCATGACTTTCTCCATGTGGTTTTGCTTTGGAAAAAACTTTGCATGTTGCACATTTGACGCCTTTTAAAGAGACTTACTAATATTGCCAGACTGGGGTTTTTTTGTGGTTGTCGATTTGTGTATTTTGAGTTGTGTACTTTGGTAGACATTTACCGCAGCCATCTTTAGTCGCTGCTTGTTTGTGGTTCTTCCTGCCTTCAGTCTTCGGGAATCACGCTGAAAAGTGTGCTCGGATTGGTCGTGGTAAGGTTACAGACCCAGGCCTTTAAAAACTTTTTTCTTCTTTGCCTCTGATTGCTGTATTGTAAGGCTCTGTCATCAGTTTTTTAGCCATACACACCCATGCCGTAACACTGCCTCCACCATGTTTGACACTTCTGTAGTATGGTGTAGTATGCTTCAAAACCCAAGCCATTCCTTTTGTTCAACTTATTTATTTTTCCAGGCGGCACGCTAGTGTAGTGGTTAGCACTGTCGCCTTGCTCCTCCAGGGTCTGGGTTCGATTCCTGGCCAGGCTCGATTCCCGTCTCTGTGTGCATGGAGTTTGTATGTTCTCCCCGTGCTTGGTGGGTTTCCTCCGGGTACTCCGGTTTCATTCCACAGTACAAAGATATGCAGGTTAGGCTTATTGGCGTTCCCAAATTGCCCTTAGTGTGTGAATTTGTGTATGTGTGTGCACTGCGATTGATTGGTACCCTGTCCAGGGTGTACCCTGTCTCGTGCCCTAAGCCCCTTGGGATAGGCTCCAGGTCCCCGCGACCCTGAATACAGGATAAAGCGGTATAGATGTTGAGTGAGTGAGTGAGTGATTTATTTTTCCAATCATTATGGTACAAAGTAATTAGGGGCCAAGCACTTTGACCATCTTGTTCTTCTAAGGTTTAATTTTTTTTTGCATGCTCAAAAATCAGGAAAATCAGCACACAGGTTGGAATCTGCTGCGGTCAGGACGCCTGAACGGAGCGGGGGGGGATTTTGCTGCATAGTTTATACAAACTTACATGTATGCAGGTAAAACCCAGTACATGTTTAGATCTCAGTGAGCTAAACAATTTTCACTATGCATATTATTAGCTCAACAGGAAGTCAGTTTTTTGGTTTTTTTTTGCAAAATGCACCAAATGGAATTTGATATACTCTTCTTAGGGGATTTATACAATTGCCGCCAAAACGGGCCAGTATGAGCTCAAGACATTGAGGATGCAAAATTGCGAAGGGATTTTTGATATCTTAAACGGTTCAGCCGTGATGAGGCCTTAAACTTATGGCGAAAAGTGGCTAATAACTCTCTTAGTTATATATAATTATATATTATGATATTGGTAGTTCCCCTTTAAATGTATGTGTATCTGTCTGGTGCGCCCAAGTGGCGATAGCACTGGTGCCTGGGCCCGATATTATTATTTTATTTATTTATTTATTTATTTATTTTTAATAGATTATCATGACTAATCTGGCAATTATGCCCTTGAGTGCAACTGTATTTACATTCACAAAGGTCTCTCTTAATTGAAGAAGACTTTGTCAATTATATGCCTACCACCTCCAGAGTGCTCTTTACTTTTTTTTTTTTTGTGAAGTGTTTTTCTTCCACCAGAAAAGAAACTCTGCAATCATCTCCTTTACATTTCTTCGATGCTTTTTGGTGCTTCTGAGCTCACCAATGCATTAATTTTTTTTCCTCCTTAAAGAACACACCAAATCATTGATTTGGTCACTCCTACAGTTTCAGCTGTCTTTCTGATATGTCTGTATTGAGGACTTTTTTCACTTCCATCAGTCCCTGTTTGGTCTGCATGTTCAGAGCCCTCTAGCTCCCATAAACAACTACAGAATGCAAATTTAACACTGGGAATCAATCAATAAAGTATCTCAGAAACTGGCCATCAAATGGAGTTAATGCAAATATTTTTATCCAGTCTTATTCTACATAATTTTAAATCTATGGTGTTGTAAAGAGGTAATTGTGAAATTTGTGTTATGCCCCTGAAGGTCTAATAATTCCTTTTGAAATCTATGGAACCATATTTAGGGCCCAAGCACCATGCCATCGCACTATGGCATAATGGCTCTTATAGTGTTGATGCTTTTGATAGTGCTGATGTCATGTGAAGGGCCCTATTGTTCTTCTAAGGTTTTTTTTCCCCCAATCATCAACCTTTGCTAAGACCTTTTTGGAGGTCTTAAAAAAAAGTCATAAAAATTTTTTGAATTAGAATCTGCTGCCATTAGGACGTCCGAGCGGCTGGGCCCTGGTTGTGGCACGGGGCCTTCACATGGAATTTTGCCTCATAGATCATACACACTGTATCAAAATTTTATATACTCCTCCTAGGGAATTTGTACAATCGTCCCAAACTGGGCCAATATGATCTCAAGATATTGGGGATGCAAAATTGTAAGGGGATTTTTGATATCTCACGGTTCAGCCGTGGTGATGCATTAAACTTATATGTTGAAAAGTGGCAATAACTTCCTGAGTGAGTCACATCATAGTGTGATGCATTTTTTTCCCCCAGGATCCAGGGCTTTTTGGAGTCTTTAACATGATTGTGTGTGGTGCCTGGACGGCAATAGTGCAGGTGCTTGGCCCCAATCATCAGTTGCTTTGCAGCTGTAGTCTGTTGCCTTTGTAGAATAAGTGTTAGTAATCTGCCGTTTTTGTTTTCTCTCTCGTTTAACCTCAGGGGAGGAACCATGTATCAGTTTCCAGTACGAGGACTGGAGAAAATTCGAAGAACAAGAAAGAAAGTGAAAAATATTTTGAGTGACTTTGGCCTTGAAGAGTGCTTAAGCTTGTGTGAGGTGAGTACTACTTCATTACACTTTAGACTGCCAAAACGGTTTCCTTCTAAACTAGTGGTGCTTGTGCTCGTTTCCTTCATGAATACAAAATTCAGTCATCACCTTGTGACAGTCTGTACACTCATTAGGTAGCCTATAAAATGGGCCAGAAATTCCATGACCGTCTTGCATGATGTTAAAGTATAGTGGATATATCTACTAATTCTTGGTAATAACATTGTTATTGTTAATTATTATCAGAAAATATGCATCTATTCATGTTGATTGTTTCACTGTGTAGCACCATTGGTCCTGTGTTCTCAGATTGAAAGCATAGGGAAGTTTATTCCCTTTTAAGGCCTTTTGATTTTCCAGGCAGAATTGCAAGCTGCCTATATTTCCAGAGTATTCCCAGTATGAGCATTCCCATTTGGAAACCCTTGCCCTAACATCGGCATAATGCTAATATGAATGTGTGAAGTTTAACTTGCAGGCTTTGAGGGTGCTGAACGAATAGCCGTTATTGTCCTGACTAGTTATTATCACAGCACGGAGAGCTCAGAAAACAAAAAAGTTGAGCTTCTCATAAGCTGCAGAAACAGAAAATGGAATAAGGCTGACCTGTCAAGCCTCCTAGAAAAATAACCCGGTTTTTAAGAGCTGTTAGCAACAATGCAACAGTGTAATGAAAAGTTGTCCTTTTTTGAGGTCTCGGTTGCTCTCTCTTAACAAGCAAAAGCTACAGTCCAGGAAGGGCCAAGGCTATCACATAGTTCCTCCAAGCACTTTGCAAACTGGTGCTCATCCTACTTTGGGTAGAATGTAACCCTTTCAAAGATGAGCATTATCTGTCCCATTGTTGTTGAACTGATATGGGAGAGCAAATACTGTACCAACCCAGGACTCCTGGCAACGGATGGCAGTGTTTTCGTCAGGATTCAAGCTTGACCTTACTCAAGCTTGAACTTGAGTGATGATTAAATGCCCTCCACTAGAACCAGCTGGTGATGTGGAGTGCAGCACGACAAACTAAAACTAACATACTGCAAATTAAAAGTGGACTAAAGCTTATTTCAGCATTTACTATAATGCAGAACATATATATTATAGAACTGGAATGGTGATTCACAAACCGTATTGCATTCTGGCAAATGAGAGGACAGAGTCTTCCACTGTGGTGCAGTTGCTTGCGGACTGTAATGAGATAATATCGGTAGATGAATGTGCAGTGACCCCTTTAATGCATTGAGCGATCTGAGCCTTCTCAAGGGAGTGTATGAGATCACAGGGTTTGCTGACGCTGAAGAAAACCCAGGTTGGTTGGCTCAGACACCACTTTGGTGCCCACATCTTACAGCCAGAGCGTTAAAGTGGTAACAGACCAGGGTGTGATCAGATCAGACATCTCGCCAGCCAGCAAATGGGAAAATATGTAGTCACGCTAGACTGGTTTTCCCTTCTAAACTACTAGGGCATGATAACAGATCTGGGGCTGCTGAACACACTGGGTACTGTTTCGAGTTTCAATGGGACAGTGAGTTGCAAGTGTGTAGGTTCAGCTTTTATTTGTTACGTACATATTACTACGCAGTGAAATTCTTTATTCTTTACATATCCCAGCTTCTTGTTAGTAGGCTGGGGTCAGAGCTCAGAGTCAGTCACTATACGGCAGCCCTGGAGCAGGGCCTTCCTCAAGAGCCTCAACTGCCGACCTTCCAATCAGTAACTCAGAACTCGGAGTCTTAAAACACTGAGCCACCACCGCTCAGTTATTGGTGTGTATGCAGTGTCGTACTGGGAATGCACTTCAATTGGTGCATTATAGCTAAACCCTGCATTTCTTGCCAGAGGTATTGGCACCACAGCAGTGGCACCACCCTGTCTACATGTGGAAGTGGCTGCCAGTTGGCAAGTCACATACCAGCTGTTTATGTGCATTGGGCAGCATCATAATGGGGTTCCACAGTGTAAAGACAGATTAGGGAAGACTTGCACATTCATATTGGAGTGCAGGTGCCTTTTTCAATTAAACCATTATATAGACAGTGTCAGGGTCCTTGGTTGGCATTTTTGACATTTGCGAAGGTGATGAGATGGAGGTCACCATCATCTTTCAATAAATGCTTTATTCTAATCTGGATTGGTAAATCCAAAGCCTATTGTGGGAACAAAGGGTGGAGTAACATTCCGTATAGCCATGCATGGTTTAGGTGAGAGGAAGCTAAACTGCCTGGCCAAAAAATCATGAATGGAGATTATTAAATGCTTTTATGCATGGTAAAAAAAACTGACTGTAGAAACCACAGCTACGCTTAAAAGTGAAAATAAGAAAAATTCCACATCACAATGTGATCAGAACTTAGGATTGGAACTAAACAGCCATGTGGGCATAGAAAAACCACTGTTAGTGAGATTAATCAAGAAAAAAAAAAAACATATTTGCTAGGGAGCATAAAAAGGTCATGTGGTCTCTCCAATCACTCTGGAATAGGGTCAGTCCAGACTGACGGACTAAGAAGGAAGCACATAAAGTGATGCACCAGTCATACAGTAGTTGCCCACCCTGGAGGTAGAGTTGTGATCTGGGGTTGCTTCAGTCGCTCAGGTCTAGATTCAGCAATGTTATGTGGCAATAAAATGAAGTCAGCTGACGACCTGAAATGTACTGAATGACCAGGTTTTCACATCTATGGAGATTTTCTTCCCTGATGGCACAAGGATAGTCCTTGATTCAAATTGTCAAAGGGCTAGCTCTGGGAGCATGAGGAATCATCTTTACACATGAATTTACACCATCATGAGGCAAGAGGTTGAACTTTTTTTTTTTTTCTTTTTAGACAGCCTATATGATTACACTGTCACAAGGTGATTATTTCTTTCATATACAGTGGGGCAAAAAAGTATTTAGTCAGCCATCAATTGTGCAAGTTCTCCCACTTAAAAAGATGAAAGAGGCCTGTAATTTTGTCCTTGACCAAATACTTATTTTCCACCATAATTTGCAAATAAGTTCTTTATAAATCCTACAATGTGATTTTCTGGGTTTTTTTTAAACTTATTTTGTCTCATAGTTGAGGTATACCTATGACGAAAATTACAGGCCTCTCACATCTTTTAAGTGGGAGAACTTGCACAATTGGTGGCTGACTAAATACTTTTTTGCCCCACTTTATCCATTAAGGAAAAAGCAATTCCAATGGATTACAATATGCTATGGGGTTCTTTTCTACTTTCCAGAATTCATTTTAATTTCTATTTTGTATAACTGACTAGCAGAAACTTTCCTATGTCTCTAACTCAGACGCTCCAGGAGTTTGATCCAGGAGACAGCGTTTTTGATGCTACTGAATGGACTGATTTATCAGACGGATTTAATGGCAAGTGGAAGAAAAAGGTGAATATACAAACTTCTAAACAATTATTGAACCTACGTTTGTTAAACCCTTAAGCTAGATGTATGTTCGTTTGTATAAACTGGCGAGCACAAAGTGTGCTTAAGAAGTAGATATGTTGCACATACATTTCTCTCAATTGACTCAACATGCAGTCTGATTACTTGTTAAATGCTAAGTGTATGCAAAGCCTACATGATGTGTGATCAGGCTGTGCCTGCTGTTTGTTGCTGTATTAGGTAGATGGGGAAAAGAAATTATATACAGCTCATTTAATTTATCAGCCAGAACAACTGAAAGGTTTTGGCTTTGCTCAAGCTTATTGGTGAGGGCATTAGTGGCCCAGTAATAGGCTTCACACCTGCCATAAGAAAGAACCAAGTTGGCATCTCAGCCAGTGCAACCCACACCCAGCCAACCCCTTTTTCAGGTGTCTGGTGTAAAGCCTGTGCCAAAATCAGACGTGGCAACCAAAAGAACAACATCCAAAGCTCTTCATTGGTGAAGGCCTAGAACAGATCAGAGGAGTTGTTCAATCCTTTTCATATGATAACCCTACAATCTTTGTAAGATTTCTGACTCAGGCGGCACCACACACAGTAGGTGAGGCTTACGGAAAAAGGGTAGTTTTATTAGCAATAAATAGGAAAAGCCTTAACAGCGAACACAGCGGCCGTTTCCTCCTCGGCGGCTGGATCGCAAAGGCTGGCCCTCAGCGAAGATAAAAGTGCAGCGGCAGCTCACGCAGTCCTTCGGCCACTCTCTCCCATACGGCGATCAAACTGCGGCATTCATTTTAACCGCCTTTGAAGTCCTTGGGGTGCGTGGCATCGCCCCTCCCGCATGCCGCTTCCCGCACTTTGGACTTTGAACGCTGGAAAGCCCCCGTTTCACTTTAATAAAGTGGCGCGAGTCCAAGATCCCTTCCACTCATCCTGTAGCAGCCGTGCCAAATCTAGTGGCCCTGCCACTTCACACATTTGCAGAAGGAGAGACCACCTATGTAGGAAGCCTCTGGAGTGAGGGAGGGGCAGAAAGATTTGGGAGCATGCCGGTCACAAGTGCATGCTGTGACATCTTCATCAGTTGAGATTTTTACCATTTTAAGTCTTAGAAAAGCATGAAAGAAATGTTATAGCACTGCTATAGTGTTGTTGTTACGTACTGGGAATTCCAAGGTCACAAAATAAACCTAGAGGTAGAGTGTAGTGGCTGCCTTGCAGCTTGCTCATGACTCTTAGCTTAAAATATATGGTCAAAATTTGGACCATCACACCCATATGTTATTGTTGAACATCAAATTCCAGATTTAGTCTTGCTTTGTTGCTCTAGTAACTAGAGATGGACGAACCGTTTCCATTACATATCACAATTTTTTCATGTGGCAATTAATGTATAACCACAATGTGTTCTTTTTATTTTTTTTATGTTTTACTTATAAATGTTTGCATTTGAGGTGGTAAAATGTTGCTGTTCCTCTATAATCCTACAGGAGGCGCACTCTAAACTATTCACACATTAGCAATCAGCACAGCATCCTGTGTGGTAGGAGCAAATTATCCGGCAACTTTTAAGTGAAAATTTAAGTCAATCGGAATATTTAGTATTAATATTTATAATTAATATTTAGATATTTAATCGTGATACTAACAGACTCGCAACATAATTTGAATTGGCACCTAGGTATCTTTATATTGTATCGGCTGGTCCCTGGTGATTCCCATCCTTACTAATAACCTCAACTCTTCTGGGAAGGTTTTTACTGGATTTTTGGGTGTGACCAAAGGATTCATTCAGCCACAAGAGATGTTGTGAGGCTTTTTATGGAAATCATTTATGAAGGGTTGGCATATGGATGTGATGGTTAGGTGTGCACAGGGAGTGTAAGGCTGGGAGGGTAGCTACACTGTAATTATATGGTCTTGGCAACTGTTTGCTGTCATAGAAGAAAAGATTTCTAAAACTTTTGATATAGCTGTTAAAGAATCTCTTGACAAGATGAAGACAAACACTTTCCACTAAGTATGTCATGATCTTATGATTACAGCCTTGGATCTAACATCTGCACTGTTCTCTGTTTTTTTTTGTTTTTTTTTTCCTCTAGTGGACATACCGCACCCGAGGACTGTGCTGCTCTTTGTGTAAATTTTCAACACGGTCCTGGTATTCCTTCAGGGCTCATATTAATCGCTACCATGATGACGAGCAGTCAGCCTGCAGTCTCTCCGCCTGCTCTTCCTGTCCGTTTATCGGCCACCCTAAAGTCATCTCCAAGCACTATAGACTGTTCCACGTTGAAAGCCAAAAGTCAGAATCGGACACGGTGACACCCCTGTCTGCTAAAGCAATTAGCGGTCACACTTTTCAATGCCGAAAATGCCCCGTACGTGATGATCTCTTGTACAGCATGAGAAAGCATGTTCTTATTAATCATTACACCGTATTGTTAAATCGTTTTGCGGGACAAAGAGCAGACACTGACTTGAAAGCCCTTGGGCAGATGTACAGGAAATTCTATTGTAAGGTCTGCGGTGCGAACGCAGACACGTCTGAACATCTGATATATCACATTCTGACCTCTGACAAGCACAGGGAATTGGATTTGCACATAAACTCTCTCATTTTTGAAACCGATGCTAAAAAGCCAGCTCCCATTCTAGCACCAAAGATCCAAAGTGGTCCTGTTATAGCAGTGCCACCTAGCCAACCCTTAATGACTCCAGTACCAGCTCCAGGCACAGTCTTGCCATTGGCTAATGGACCTAGATTACTTCCTCCCCCTAACACAGCGGTTCTTCCTGTTCAAGCCTCAGCCCTGGTTCAGCTTGCCAGCGCTGAGGCAAAAGGTTTGCTGCAGCCTGGGCAGCCATTGACTATACAAAATATTCAAGCTCCAAGAACTGTCCCCACAACGCTACCTAATGTTGGAGGTACGACTCCTTCTCCGACACTTCAACCGGTTATTCCACACCAACAGCCAGTCAGGGTCGGAGTCCCAGGTCCTCTTCATCCTCCACCTCGTCAAGTTCTGCTTCCACCCGGTGTACAGTTTAACGTCCCAAATGTCAAAGGGCCACCACCACCACAGCCAATGATTGTTACTCCAAGGTTCCCCTTGAACCAGCCAACCCCTAGAGGTACCATGCTTACATCCCAGTCCCTTCTCAGTCACCTGATCCCCACAGGCAACAAAGTTGATGGACTGCCTACCTACACTCTCGCGCCATTACAAGTTTTGTCGGTCCAGGCAAACAACGTCCAAGTAGTCCACAAAGCGCCACTGCCGGTATCCCAGAACAATGGCGCGCATCAGCAGAACTCCCAAGATTCCAAGCAGACCAAAAAATGGGTCACCTGCCCCATTTGTAATGAGCTTTTTCCATCTAGTATATATGACTCCCATGTGGAGGTGCATAAAGACTCTTCCAAGAAGTCCAAGCTAGGCCTGGCCGCCCGAGCCCCCTTTTTGAAGAAAATGCCTGACAAGACAGTGAAATGCCTAATGTGTAAAGTCTTGCTGTCTGAAAAAGGTATCTTTGAACATCTCATTCATGGTTTAAATTGCTTGTTTTGTCCTGGGTTGTTTTACTCCGTCAAACACCTGGTTGCACATATTCAAGTGGAGCACAATCCAACCCAAAAGGCCAACTGTGACTTCATGAGACGAGAGTATCGTCTTTATACTGACGAGTCCGGCCACCTCCTGTTTCCCTATTTTGACATTAACACCACAGCCCCAAAAGAGATGATGGGAGAGAAGGAGTTAAACTTGGCGCTAGTTACTAATTCACTCGATCTGATCTTTTTGAAGTTGTCGCCTATGAGTCCGCAGGCTGTTTGCAAAATGCCCATACCTAAGCCGGACAGCTTAGACTGCATCTTCTGTTCTGAGAAGCTACTGAACATGGAGTGCTATCAAATGCACCTTAGAGAAAAGCACTTTATCGTGCCTACGGTCCATGCCATCCTTAAAATGCCAGCATACAAGTGCATCTACTGTGGTGGGGTATACACAGGCAAAACAACGGTCAAAGCAATCGGTGTCCATGTATCCAGATGTCGCGCTGCGCCCAAAAAAATCAAAGATTCTGAAAAGATCAATTCTGGCCTAAACATTGGCCCCTTAGTAAGCCAAGGTTTAGTCTCATTCCAAGCACCCCCAAGACAGACTATGGCTCCTGTCCCAGGACAAGTCCAAGCATCAATTCCAGCACATCAACCCCACGAGACAGATGCAGAAATGCAAAGCAAGTTGAGGCTGGAGCTGGCTGTGAAGGAAGCCATAGAAGCTAATAAGAGAGAGAGAGAGGCCAGACTAGCAAGAAGAAGAAGGTTAGAGAAAGAGAGGGTCGTTGGTGTGTCTGCTCCTTCTGCAGAAGTGCCAGTCGATCCTTCCGTGCAGTTTGCTCTCGATCCGACCGGAATGGAGTTGCGCTCCTTTGATGCTCGCCGGGAATTCGTGAACAAGTACTTCAACAAACAACCGTACCCGCTCAAGAAGGAGATCATTGCTCTGAGCAGCCGATTGCTGCTGAACAAAACTGATGTCGCCTGCCAGATTAGCTCCAAACGTACCAGGTGTATGAAGCACCTGCAGCGAAACACGACCGCAGTCTTGTTAGGTTTTAACATGACTGAGCTGATGAAGGTGAAACACAACCTGTTCATTCCTGAAATAGAGCCAGAGAAGCCGTCTGCAGAAACGGACACGCAGGAACCCGTAGAAATAAATCTAGTGAATGAAGGGGAAAGGCTTAATGAAAATTTAGCACCTTATGAGGTTAAATAAATGGCTGAAAAGTGACAATACAGGATGGCCCAAAAGTCTGGATCCATAAAAAATTTATTAAAAGTATAAAGTTCAAAGAAAGCTTAAGTTGATGGACTTTGACTTTGCAACACTAAACACAAGAACATTGAAATTGTTAGTTTATTCGAACTAAAATTAAATGTATAGATCACATGTTCTGGGTTTATTCTGATAGACTACTGACTTTAGATCAGATGAGGCCAATAAATAAAAAGGTTCTCCCCTGGATTGATGGGTCTGGATTCATCCGATCTTCTATTGTAGGTCTAAAGCCATCTTGGGAATGAAATAAAATGAAAAATATAAAAATTAATTTAAGGGAAAATACCTAGCTATTTCAGATTTTTGGGCCATTCTGTACATTCCTTCAAACATCACAAAAAGAGTATATGCTGTTAACATTTGTCACAAAAAAAAAAAAACGTTAACAATCTTTTGTAGCCCCATTTTTCTTAGAAATCCATTTAATTAGTAAAGTCGACCTTTGAGTTTAATGCTGTTTGACAAAAAGTTTGAATTGTTGTCTTTCACAGAACAATACTGTAGTTATGGTTAGTTATGTATGTTCAAGGATGCCCCCAATTATAGCTCAACCTGTTTGGTGGTGAGATTTATTTGGCCTTAAATAACCTTTTTTTTTTTTTTTTGTACATACTTACCATTATGTATTTTATTTCATGCTCTTTAAGTTAAAATGCATACTCCTGTAGTGTGTGTAATGACATTTAACGTATTTATCAAACGATATGCCCCCTCAAACTGAGACACTTTCAGTATTTCATCTTAAGTGCTTGCTCGCTAATCCTGTGCCTACATTACAGGATTGCTGGTAATTTTTTTTTCCTAAGAAGACTGTTCATATTTTCTTTTTAACCTTTATAGTTATCTCTGGGCTTTGGGATAGCATTCACTAAGTTAAGTAGTCAAATACTGTGTTATATCTGTGAACTGGCTAATGCTCTGGCATACCGGGTCTGAGATACAGTACAACTCTGTCGGCAACGTAGCGTCAGTCTTTGTCATTGCCAATTATAAGCATAGTTTATGAATGTGTTTTTATAATAATAAAATGTAAGACTGTATGAAAGGGTAATGTGATCACACAATGTTTTCAGACTTGTCTTGATGGTTTGAGGTTACAGTGTGTGTGAGAATGAATGCAAAATAAACGGTCAGAGAAAAATATATAATTTAAAACAGGTGTGTATTTTTTGTTTAGTGATGAACTATTGGATTTATTGTATACTTATACACTACCAGTCAAAAGTTTGACCTTCTAATTCCATGGTCTCTCCTGATTTTTATTTCTTGCTGCATTGTAAAACAGCACTGAATGCATCCAAAATATGCAATAATCTCCTTTGAACAGTTGATATATTCAGATGTGTCTGCTTCTTATGCTCTGTAAAGCCTTTATAACGGCTCTAATCTGAGGTGCTGTTTGTTAATTGGTGATTTCTGAGGCTGGTAACTCTAAATGAACTTCTCTGCAGTTTTGGTATTGCTTTCCTGACATGGTCTTCGTGAGAGCCAGTTTCTTCATGATGGTGTTTGATGGGATTTGTGAATACTGTTCTCGCAAGAACTATTCTAAAACAGCTGACCTTTATGTCTTAAAATAACTGACTTGTTAGTTATATACCCATTTCCATGTGTTATTTCATAATTATCTTGTGGCGTTCTAGAAGGTAGAAAATAGAAATACAATAGGTAGAGATCACAAAACTTCAATTGATCTTTGAATTAGAAGGCGTATCCAGATTATTACCTTGGTATTTAGTTTTCATATCGTTCTGTTCGGTTAATAAATAATTTTTTGACAATACATGGACTAGTATAGGTACTATGTAGTAGGCGGTACTATAATAGTACTACATAGTAGGTGCTATGATTTTGTTTGGAAGTTAAAACACAAATAGTAGTGTAGTGAGATGTAGCTCTTGGCTCATCTCAAATTGGGAGTGTTATGCAACAGCACTCAACTTCCTTTAGTCCGTCCAACTCTCACACTTCCTCCTTTGTGCACTCCGCGTCAACAGATTAGCTTCCAAAGATTTGACTTATTTTACTAAATAGGGACGGGAATCACCAGAGATCACCTGATACAATATTATTACGTGTCGATTTGATCTGTATTGCGATTCTTTAAGAATCATGATTTAATCAATTGAATAAACATCGCAGTTTATATATAGTCAAGCCCGAAATTATTAATACCCAGGCAAATTCTGACTTAAGTTTGTTGGTTTGTGGACGGTCATGGCTAAGACAAAGGAGCTCACTGAGGCTGCGTATTACATAGGTACAAGGTATAAGACCATGCCTAAATGTTTTGAAGTTCCAGTGGCTACAGTGCAAAGTATTATTAAAAAATACAAGACGTTCCGCACTGTGAAAAATCTAAGAGGACATGGTCGGATGTCAAAAGTGACACCTGTGCTGACCAGGAGGATAGTGAGTGAGGTAAAAAAAGAATTCAAGGATCACCACCAAGGCCATCCTGATGAATCTGGATGGCTGGTGGCAACATCTCAAGGCGGACAGTCCAATGGACACTGCACACTGCTGGGTTCCACAGACGCAGAACAAGGAGGACACCACTTCTCCAGATAAGGCACACAAAATCCTGCTTGGCCTTTGCAAATGCTCATCTGGACAAAGAAGAAGACTTCTGGTCTTCTGTTTTATGTTCAGATGAAACAAAAATGTAATTGTTTGGCCACATTGATGTAGCCTTCATTTGGAGTAAAAAGGAGAAGCCTCCAACCCTAAGAACATCATCCCCACTGTCAAACATGGTGGTGCGAACCTAATATTTTGGGGGTGTTTTTCAGCCGGTGGATCAGGGAACTTAATCACAATAAACAGCACCATGAAAAAGGAGCAATTGGGCACCAGTGGACATTTCAGCATGACAACAACCCAAAACACATCAAATCTGGTGAAGAACCAAAAACATCAGTGTTTGCAGTGGCCCAGCCAGAGTCCTGACTTAAATCTAATTGAGAATCTGTGGAGGGAGCTAAAGATCAGGGTGATGGCAACCTGAAAAAGTTTAGCAAAAATACCAGCGGAGACATGCAAAAAGCTGGTCAGCAATTATAGAAAGCGTTTGATTGCTGTAATAGCCAATAAAGGTTTTTCCATTGATTATTGAGAAAGTATGAATAATTTAATAATTATTTCCACAATGATGCCTCTTGTACATTTGTCTTATCTTATGGGAGATTCATGTGTCATTTCCAATCAAGAAAAAACTTGCTGGTTGAATAAAAGTAACTTTAGGTAAGAATTTGCTATGGGTATGAATAATTTTGGGGTTATCTATCTATCCATCTATCTTTATATATCTATCTATCTATCTATCTATCTATCTATACTCAGCAAAAAAAGAAACGCCCCTTTTTCAGGACTGTGTATTTCAACAATAATGTAAAAATCCAAATAACTTT